>JAQIXG010002476.1:0-17635 GCA_034700105.1 Oconnorella tubifera | reverse complement strand
CGTTAAACAACCAGCAAGAATACTGCAATATCAGTTCAAAAACAAATATCAATATACTTTATACACAGAAATGCATATACCGTAGTTTGCTATCATGTAACATTTAGTAGTTAGGCATATTTAAATATTTATTCAATATTTCTTCTTATAATTTAAGGCAAACATTATCATAATTACTATTAAATAAAATCATGCAAGTTATATATTTGATAGGATTGTATCAGGGCATAATTAGGCCTACATTTTTCGACCGGAAATGAAGATTTATAAATCATTGTTGATCTATCGGCCTCCTTTGTTCTACAAAGTATAAATTAAATATAGCAATTGTGAATTATTAATATTAATATGTATCTAACGTATACTAGCATTGTATACAGTATATCCATAAGATATTATAATCATTAATAGTAATAAGATTAAATTCAATTGTGTTAAGGCAACTTAAAGCGCCCTGTTTTCCTCAAAATGTAAAATTATAACCGAGACCCTAATATAAATACTTTTCTCTTTATATACATTTACATCTCAAATAATGTAATTTAATTAGAGAATTTCAGTTTCTTAAAAGTTAAAGCACATATGCATCACAGCAGCTTAGGAGATTAGTGATTTTATGCATCTTCATTAATTTTGTGAGTGTCATTTAAAAATAGGCCTACATTACATCACATATTCAATTGATATATTTTTATGATGTATTCATCATAAAAATACATCAACTTTAACTTTATATGTTTCACACAACTTTTGGATAACGGCTTTGATGGCGTCCATCGTTTAATGCCACAAAAAATATAGATCATACTCTGCTCAAAACTTAACAACATCAAATAGCCATTCGTTTTGACCAGTATTATAAAAGTCATTTTTTTCCTAACAAGAGTTTGAACTTTTAATTACTTCGGACAACTGCTTCAAAGAAACCTATTGAAAATCGATACAATCTGAATTTAGCTTAAGTAATATGATAATGAATTCTTTCAGATCTATTGAATGGGTGATAAGAACTTTTAACTAAACATATGCCTGAATATTACTCGTGTCAAATCTCTCTTTGATGTTTACAGTGCGCTTGGTATTTTACGTAACAAGCCGATGATAGTTAATGAATATTAATTTCAGTAAATTAAAATTTAAACACCATAATATCTTCCTTATTTACGAAATAAAAACACGTGTGTCGACGCCATTTTTTCTCTCGTCTCAGTGGAGTCATCATCCCCAGCGCCCTGTGTAGCATGATCTCCTCCTGGCCCGCCGTATAGCCTAACTCGCCTAGCCCTGGATGGATCTATACGCGTGAAGTAAATATAGGCGTAGCAGAGGCCTAGAACAGCGCATAGTCCAATAAGGACTAGTAGCACAATTAAGGCGATGGGTATCATTGGGTTAATGAAAGAAAATTGTATGATATTCCTCTTATTAAAGCTACTAGTGATGATTTTCAGATCTGAAAGAGAATATAGAAAATATATAAAATTCTCATTTGATTAAACATAAATATCTAATAATAACAGCACACAAGTTACTGTTGTATCCTATTACCTATTTGTAATTGCCCACTGTGAAATTGATATCTCGGTAAATGTTCTTAGTTAAAACTTTTATAATCAATTTCTACTAATATTAGTTTATGTAATCATTATTTTAAATAATACATAAACAAATCAAAACGATATATAAAAAATTAAATCACTTTACAATAATTAATAAGATATAAACTTAAAAGTAAAAAAATCGATTTATTAAAGAATTTCTGAACGTACATTGTATTATATAATAAATTTTGTTCCGAAGAGACAAAACGAGAATCAGTATAGTTTTGAATCTCTAGTGTGGAATTATTTCGAGTGCTTTATTTGATGAAATCGAGTGCTGAGAAGACAGAGACTGCAATGTTTTTATCGTAAATCACGCTCTGGCTGCAGTGGACACACAAGGGTGATACTTTCAGACAGATAGAATAATTGCCAGCCTATCTTGAGCAATAAACTGAAGCATAAAACGTGACGTCATTATCAACGAAGGATTCATTGCTTGAAGACTTAGGAAACATTTGACAAAATTTTAATGTTTTCGCTACAATTTACATATTCTTAATGATCATAAAACGAACAAGTATTATAATAAATATAAATTATATTGAACTTATTATAATAGTGTCATCTAGAAAATTACGAGCAGGTACAAACTGTAATAAGTTGTCCGTTTATATTAAAATAAAATGCATTTAAATTAAATTTTTAAAACGTTTAAAACAAAGCAATGTAGTAAGTAGGGCCTATAGTTGTTATATGCGCACAAAAATTCTAAATTATCACAATTAAACTATGAATAGGCAATCATTTTTATTAGAGGCTCCACGATTTGCATGAGATCAAAAATTATAACAAATTTAACAAATATAATAAATTTAATACTGACATCGATTAGTTTGCCCTACATATGCAATTATAATAATTGTTACCAATGCTCTATTTCTCAAAGACACACGTATCGCAATATTAATGTAACATTTTTATAATTGTATAATAATAAAAATTAAAGAAACCATATGTAAGATAATTATTAACGTACCTCAAAAAAGAGCGATAAACTTTCTCTAAAACCCTTTCATCTTCTGAAGCAATGTGATCATAGATACGTATAGATATCCCACAAACCTTTCTTCATAATGAATCCAGTATCCATTGATCAAAAACAAATCTGTGATAAATCACCATGTCGAAAATTTTAGCATTTATACATCTGGTCACATTTTCTCTAATTGACAAATCTGTCTCGATATAACAAATCTATCCTAAAATTCTTTCATAACTGAAACGTTGCGTTTTGAGTATTTTGCAAAGCTTATAAATGCAACCGGTTCTATTATCCTTTATGATCAAAATTTAATGGCCATCCTCTCGTATAAAGAGAATGAGTTGCAATATTCGTTTATCATTCTGATAACTCATAGATCCGCAGTAGCTTTCATTCGTGAATCGACAAATTCATCTCCGTGCTTCAGACGAAAGCTTTACCGCAAATTAAGATTTCCTTGCGGAAATTGCCGCAAGAGCTCAGCGCGATGCGGCCAGAAGACGTCAAACATTGCGTCGCGCGTATATTAATAAAAGTCAATATTATTTACGTGACTTCGTAGATGAATGAGTGCGTGATGATTGTATTGAGAAATTATGCAACAGACTATGAAATGAAGAGAAATTAGTCTTACTGTAATTTATTATAAATATTTCTTTATTATAAATATCTCTAATATTATCTAATTAATTTCAGTGGGGTGTAGGGGGGGGGGGGGTCAACCACACCGGATGACACTATGATTGAGGGGTGGAATGAAAATGTTTGTCTACAAGTGTTTATAATCTTTATATACGTAAATATAGACATATGCATGCTTTCCATTCGTAATTTTAATAAAGTATATCTACTGTATATCAGTATATAATACTAAATATACAGAATACTTTTCTTTTTCCCATCTTTCCTTCTTTCGTTCTAAACTTTCTTTACTTATTTTGTCTTTGTTTGATTTCCATTTATATTTCTTTTTCGTTCGTTCTTTTTTTATTTTCTGCTATTTCTCATCGCTCTGTGCCACTGGCACGGAAGATATTTAAATCTCAATTAATGAATTATTTCAGTTTCTGCATCATTGACAAAATCTCGTATCTGGGATTGACAAAGCAGAAATCAGTTTCTCAATAATTACTTTCCTAGTGTTAGCCTACATATTATCGAGCCTCTATTATTATATATTTATAGAATAGCGATAGAGTTATATTTGTTACAATATATTTATACTTTTTCATTATTTATTTATTTGCTGTCTCTAACTTGTTTTCATAACCCGTTTATTTGATTCGCTGCACCGTTTGTGTACATTAAAAGTTATATATATATTCATTTGTATTTAATTTTATTTCTTTATTTTAACTTGCTTACTTTAAAAAAGTTAGGACTTCTTTTTTAAAAGCATTACTGATGCGTCTACTTTTTTTATAATACTATATTTGAAAGAAATGCTTCGTCTTTTCCTTAGGGACGATTCGTGGAGTAATATATTTGATGATGAAAGGATGTTGCTGTCTCTGTTGTTAAAATTGATCATTGATATTCATTATTTCTGTGAAAATTTTAAATGAAAAATGAAATAAGTAAGCCTACTTATACGATTAAAAAATCGTTTTATGTGGTTAATAGAATAAGATAATCTTCTAATTAAGTAAGCTTCTCGTTATTGCACAATATTTCAAACTTTTCCAATTGTAACTTATTTTTAAAGTATACGAGTTTTAAGTATACATATATATAGTATGTTGTATAATTTCGTAAATTTTAATGATAAATCTAAATTAAATAGGTCTAAACTTATATGTAATCTGCCTATGTAAGCAAGTTTTTGAAGGATTCATTTAGACCCTAGCCTTAGAAATAAACCTACTCTAAATCTACTGTAAATACACTTTATAAATATACAGTATATAGGCAATTCCTAAATTGTTACAATAAGGGATGTGTAGATTGAAAAAATCGTTTCATTTTAAAACAGGAAGAATATGAATTGTAAAATGCTCTCTCTTCAATAGTCTACAAGTGGGCATATAATAGAACCGGCTGGAAACAAGTGGGCATATAATAGAACCGGCTGGAATCTCGGGACTTAATGATCTCTGAGCAGTGTTAGGGCCAATATTACAGACAATGGTTGAGATCTTGACTTGAATCCTTCCTGCTGCTTTGTAACATTATATTGACTGCATTGCGCAAGAGACAAACGTTTGATACAATTCATTGCGTCATAAATCCGCTAAAATCAATATCCACTCGAGGGCTGTGATTTACTATCATCTAAGTGATGTATAGTATACATTTAGTACGCTACGAATAATTAAAGTTTATTGTAGCTTTGAATGCAAGTATAAATGTGATAAAAAAAGATTAAAACTGGTTTAGAAAATCAATTTTGTAGTATTTTTTACTAGTCACATTTTATTAGTTTCATTTGAAGTGAAAATTCTCTAACATCAGTTACTTATACAGCATAGTATTAGATGTCGAAGGTTGTCCTAAAGTTATGGGTATCCAGAATCTTAGAGATTTTAGATTACAGCCTGCGGCTATAGGCAAAAGTTCGAGACCTACTACAAGCTGGGATCAAATTTTAGTCAAATTTAAACATTAAATTGTGTTCTGCATTTATATGGAGACATTTTTCGTGAAAATTAATTTCATGTTCTGCAGACCGCTTCCGCAGCGATAGAAAGCGGATCGCTGAATCGTGACAAAAGATCAATCGTGCTTACAGTATCGTAAGTTATGTATTAGGGACACTTTTTCTTGCATAAAAATAGCAAAACATGAAGTTAAACAAATCACCTCTGCACTCCTTTAGCTTACTTTTCTGTATATAAAAGAGCACCAAATTTTATTATATTGAGTTATATATTGGTGGTGGTGATGGAAACCAAAATCTAGCGATAACTGAATTAAACAATCATCACTTAATTTTATTCAGGAAAGTTAAATACCCCTTGCCCCCCATCCTCCCACTGATATTTTTATCTGAACCACTGCCTATAAGGCCGCTGCTGAAAATATTAAACATATAAATCGTTTTTTTCCCCCTACTACTGAATGGCCTGTAGCCGCCACTGTACCTCAACCCCAAACTCTCTTATTTTGTTAATTTGGGAGCTCAAAATAAGTAATAATAAATAAATAAATTATAAAGCATTATCAATAAAAACGAGTAACTTGTAAAACATTATTATTATGAGTAAATCGCACTTTAAGGGCACGTTGGCTAGACCCCACAGAGTATCACTGATTCTATTGGTCAGGTTCTTGCGGGATTTAACGAAATTTAGTGAATTTTAACTAGTTGCGTAATTAAATGTATTTTTTTTATTAAATTATAATTAATTTTTTTTGTTAAAATTATTATTTAATTTTAATCTTAAAATTAAAATTAAATTTGTAAATTCTATTATCCAACTAGTTGAAGAAATTTTGGTTTTGTTATAAATTATCGTTTTAGTGCAGCGAGATTTTATTGCATTATTTTTTATGTTTATATTGGATTTCTTAGGAAAATGAAAAAGAGGTCGTCAGATTTTTTCATAAATTATCGTATTAATGTCATAAAACGTAAAAATTGTCCCCCCCCTTACATCGAATAATTTGTAAAAGGTGCTTTAGTAATTAGAAAAGCAAATGTATTTAAAATGTGTATTTTTTAATTTATAGAGTAAAGGAAACTTGTTTTTGCGATATTTGTTATATTTATTTCTTTATTTGTTTATTTTCTGTACATTTATCAGTTTGTGTTTAATTTTAGATACCCATTTTAACACAATTAAATCTATATATGTATAATATACAATATAAAAGGTATTCTACGAATTAAACAGAGTTTTTACGCTGTTATTACAAGGCGACATTTAAGAAGAAATCAGAAATATTAATTACTCAAGTTTCTTATGGCTGAGAAAAAGAAATCGTTGACTTTTACTACTGCGGGTTGGTTTTTAAATAGCTTTAATATGTGATTGACTAATTTACAGTAAAACAAGATAAAGATAAAGCTATATTACCTACATAAATTACTGAATTGGCATGATTTGAACTTGATTTAGCATTACCTTAATTGCTCTAAAGAGCAGCATGATAACACATGTTCACTCATGTCAAGATCTGTTAGAGAAGTGGTTAGAGCCCTTGATTCGATGTCGATAGGTCCAGGTTTGAATCTACAATAGCTCGCTATTTCGTCTAACTAGCAGCACCCTTTAGTAAGACGCTTAAATTGATGGATACGTTTATGTCATCTTTTATATAATATGATAATCCAGATACTAAACGTAACCTTAATCTTATCATATGATTTAATGATTCGTGTTGAATATATAGCAATTTTTGCATTGTAGCTTCATTTTTATAAAAATTTGTCGTGCAAATTAGTTTATTCTAGTAATCTTTTTTCTTAAAATTTAATTATTCTATAAAATTAAATTTTTGTTTTGATTTGTTATTTGATTGCAAAAAATGCAGATCTATATGAATTTAAAAGTAGATTAAGGAACATAATTTACTGTATTTTATCATTGTATTCATATTCTTTTATGTAATGCATATTATAAGATCAAAAATTTCTGTTAATTTTGAAGTAGGGGCTGTTTTTGTAATTAGCTTTTTAGTATACAAACAATCTCAAAGTAACTTGGACAAAAACAAAGTCAGCAGATGGAGTTGTTGTCATTTCACTGATTTGTTTTCAATTTGTATTGTATCTCTAAAATAGCTTGCTGCTATTTCACTGTTGAATATTATTCAGGCTATTGCCCTATATATGATTCAGTTATAAGTTTAGTTTAACTTATATTTAACTTTAGTTTAATTACTAATTTAATTAAACGTAAGTTTAACTTTATCATATTATCATATTATAAAACAGATTATTATATTATAAAAATGATGTCTAATAAATATCTGCCAAGTTAAGTCGATAAGGAAGCAAGTTAGATAAATTGTGATCTTTTATTGGAATCGAACCCGGATCTGTGGTGTGCTACTCAAGTGCTTTATCTCTTTCCCAAGAAACTTTGATAATAATATAAAGAGAATTCTATTAGACTATAATACTTCTTACCGCATTTTGTTTTTGTATAATTGGTGATGTTGTTATTTGGAAATAATATTATTATTACTTGATTATAGTTCTATTCTATAATCACATGTATCTCCTGTTTCTAATCACATGATGTGATGTATGCAGATGTTTGAATTTGATGTAAAGTCCAGTTTTAAATTTATTTCATTCTCTCTTTTGCGTCTTTTTTTAGATTTTTTGATAATATTTAATACAGTCTCGTGTAAGTCTAAAAATTTATGATAGAGTTGCTCTGAAATGTTTTCTTTAATGATAGAAATGTATTTTAAGAGACAATCAACATACAGATTGAATTTACTTCAAGAAACTTCATTTTCTTGTACTCTCTTTTTTACATTTGCAATCCTTCTATATAAGTTTACTATTATCTATATACTGTTTTATATATGAACTTTACTGCCTGTTATAACTATGCGGTCATATACGTCATATATGAACATGTTATGTCAAACCAGTCATATATATGACATGTTATATTAAACAATTGAATTGATGTAGGTATTTGAATGTTGTAAAATTTTTATAAGTTTTAATTTTTACATATTGTGTAATGCGTGTTGTAGATTTTCGTTTGAAATTGAAGCCACCCGCTGTTAATGTTGAGGTATGTTAAATATATCATTATAATATATTCGCTTTCTTGTTTAATATTTCAGTTTTATAAAAAAATGTAGTGCATTGCAAATACTATTATTCATTATGTAAGTTTCACCTGTTGTATTAATAGTATAATGCGTGTCATTAATGGGTTTGCTTTTGTTGTTTTAATGACGTTTTTAAGTAGTACTAATGTGAAAAAAGTAAATAGTAGCATTATGTGTAATGTTATATATATTGTGTAGTGAATTATTAATAAATTGAGTTTATTGAAATATTCTAATTTAATTTATATTCAATAATAGAAGAAAATCAATCACTTGTGTTTAACTGAAATATTATTAATGTTTAGAGATTTTAAACTCCAAATATGACTTAGTTAAATGAGAACTGAAATGTGATTGTAATGAATTAATCGAGAAAGTAATTTTGCTCTAACTTGGCTTTTCTTTGATAAAAATTGCAAACTAAATGATTAGGATTTTTTACAGAAAAACTAAGTGACTGTAAACAGTCTAAATTTTATTCTAAATCTTTGCTGCTATAGTGGCAACATATTTATGCTAATATTTTTCAGTACATGTACTGGGTAACATTGAAAAATATTATGGGCTGTTAGTAAAAATTAGATAAAAATATTGAGCTGTATATTTGTTAATAAATTAGCATTCAGTATTTTTATTTAGTAACACTAGTAAATGTTTTTCAGATGAAAATTTTACTTAGAATTTTATATTTTGAAATTGTCAATTGTTAATAATGTCATTTTGATAATAATAATACAGCATTTTAAGAATTGTCTTTTATCAACATTACGCATTTATGTTGTACTCGTTAAAAATGTTTAAAATTGTAATTAATTTATAAGTAACTAGTATACAGTTATTATGTGATTTGTCCAAGAAAAATACTATTGAAGTTGAACACTGTTATATTGTAATAATGCTTGTTTCGTAAGATCAAAAGTTTGCAGTCAAATAATGAGCGCCGCTTTTTTTCTGATTCCAAATGAGTACATACTATGAAGCGTTGTTCTTATATTACTATTTTTTTTATTATTATCAATAAGTATATTCTTGTATAGATCTTCGAATAAAGTATACTAATTATAATAAAATTAACTTTGTAATAATATTTTATAACCGTTTTTGCGATTAATGCTACAGTTTGATATTATAATTTTTCTCCAAATATTATTTTACCTATTACAGAATTCTTTTATATCTTTATTATGATAAATTTTCTCTTACAGACCGATCCTACCACCCCAACCCCTGCGTTAAAGCAGCAGATATCATGGATGGATGGAGGAGAGAAAGCTCAGCAAAAGCTAGGACATAGAAGAGTGGCCATAGATGGACAGGTTACATATAAGAAGGTCTGTCTATACGGTTACTTTATTATTTGGGCTTTCATAAGAAATTTGCTCGTGTCAGTTTGTTAGTTAGGAATTTGGTAATGCATTAAATTTGACATCAACTAATTTGGCATTAAGTATGAGCGTTGTTTAAAATTCAAGTGATTTATTAATTATATAGTAATTGAAAATGATTTAAAGATATTGTTAATATAGATATTGTTTACGAGGTTAATATTGTTTAAATTTAAAGTGAATTATTATAATAAGTAGAAATTTCAAATGTTTAAAGATAATGAGTAGTCTTTTCTGATGGTAAATATGATTGATTTGAGTGATGTTGAGATTTTATTATTTGTGTTGAATTGTGTAGAAACCTACATCAGAGTTGATGGCAGCTATTCAGTTGGGTATAGGGCAAAGCATTACTAGTATGGCTTGTAAGCCTAAAAGAGATCTACTGCTGCAAGATTTTGCTATGGTTGAAACTGTACTCTTTCCTAAGTAAGATTTCTGTTATGAAACAATAAGGAAAGAATGAAAGAGCATGTTTTATAGTGTATCTTTGATTAAAACTAGATGTCTATAAATAGTAAATATAAAGAATGTTGCCAAGGCTTATTAGAGAAGTATTTAGAGCCCTGGACTATAACTAGGATTGAATCACGGATAATTTAGCTATTTGTTAACTTGTTGCACCCTTTAGTAAGGTTGCATAAATTGCCAGCTTTTTATGAGGCATCGTTTATATAATATGGGAATTCATGACATTAAGCTTTTTTAACTTTAGCATACTTAATGAAAACAACACTGATTGCTGTGATTAATGAATAATATTGATTGCTACATTATAACTATCTATTTTAGTTATCGTCACTGTCTTCTACGATTAAATTATAGTGATTTGGCTTTCATAAGAAACAGTTTTTATTTTACTAATAATAAAATAAATAATTTTTAACTATGATTTGGTATTGATTGATAAATCAATTAATCCCGATCGATTTGTTAATTATAACTAGACAGTTTATTACAGTTTTTATTTAATTTTTTAACTTTTTTTGAAAGATACAATATATTCTATGTATAACCTTTAGATTCATGAAATTTATTGCGTGGTATTCTATTTAAACGTAAATAGAATGCATTGCTTGAATTAATATGGTGTTATTTAATTACATAGATGTCTCTTTATTTCATTTTATTTTTTTTAAATCTATTTATCTGCTTGTTTATAAATATACTTTTTGTATATTTTACATTGATCTGTTTATTTTACTTGTTTGTTTATTTATTTCTTTATTTATTTGTCCATTTATTTATTTGTCTGTTTATTTATTTGTTTGTTTATTTCTTTGTCTGTTTATTTATTTGTCTGTTTATTTCATTGTCTGTTTATTTTAGAACTGGTAGCAGCCAGACTCCAGCTCATGAGTATGTTGTTATTTTCTTTATTTTAATTAATATACACTTAGTAATGTTAATAAAACTATTTACTAAAGAAATAATAATACCAGTTAAAATCGGTACCCCAACAAAATGGCCCCGAATACATTAATCAGACAAAATGGCTCCATCAATTCATTTAATAATCCTAACCTTAAACTCGACCCTAACCCTAGCAGCAACTCTACCTTTAAACTTAATCCTAACCCGAATCCTAACCCTAACCCTAAACCTAAGTATTAAGTTGGGGCCCATTTGTCAGGGCCGTTTTGATGGGTCACGATTAAAATCTAATGACATGCTTAATTCTTGTCGACCTGCACATTTGCACATCTGTTTACAGTTTTTTATAGACGTATTGATAGATAATTTTGACATAAACACTATGTGTTTGTGTCTAAAATATCTTTGTGTGTGTTTTTTATTCAGTTATACAGATTTTAGATTTCGTACATACGCTCCTGTGGCATTTCGCTATTTTAAGGAATTATTTGGTATTCAAATGGACGCTTTTTTGGTATGATTTCATATCCGTTATATATTTTTTGTTTTGTAAAGTAATAATATGATATATAACCAGGGAATACTTGGTTATGTGTCATGTTTAGCCATGATTAACTTATGGTTAATTCTTATTGATAAGACTAAGCTTTACGAAGTTATGATTAAGGGTTTATTTTATTTTTATTTTGGGTTAATAGAGTGGAGGGGGTTGCTTGTACTACCATTGCTGCATTTATTAAGTAATTGTGTAATTATATCTATTAAATGAAGAAGAATACATCTATTAATAGTAAATTATACTTGTAGTACATTATACTGCATTGTTGGCTATTTATACATTGATACATATGTACATATTTATGTACGTGTTTACATACATATGTATATACAATATTATACATACATGTACATACATTCATACATACATGCACATATACATGTTTAACATAACATGCAATATACATGCATCCATACATACAGTTAAACATATTTGAAAAGCATAAATGCAAACATCTTCACCTATACGCATACATACTCATAAAAACTTACATATATAAATACTCATAAAGATTATATATGTAAAACATTACATGCATTAGTAAAGTTATACATGTACTTTTCAAGAAAATTGCTTATGTAAAATAATTTCTTTATCATACGAATATATTGATTTGTGATTTGAATGTTGTGTGTCTAGGTGTCTGTTTGTAATAATCCATTGAAAGAGCTTTCTAATCCCGGAGCGAGTGGTAGCATTTTCTACATCACAGACGACGATGAGTTTATTATAAAAACTGTTCAGTACAAAGAGGCTGAGTTCTTACAGAAACTGTTGCCTGGATATTATATGGTTTCTTTTCATTTAGATCTTTCACCAGCTTATAAATAGTTGCGCGATAATTTGTGTACAGACATTTGGTTTATGACACTATGTCTACCGACATTTGGTGCATCAATATTTGGTCTATGAATATTTAGTCTGCCGACATTGGGTCTACCAACATTTGGTCTACTGTAATCGTAACCCCTAAAATAATTCTACTTTTAACCTTAGCGTTAACCCTAGCCTCAATGTCTGTGTGCCTAATGCTGGTAGATGTTGCAGACTAAAAGTCTGTAGATGAATTGTTGGAACACTCTTATAAATAGAGTAGTCACTTGAAGCATTGATCAAAAATTCATTTTGTCATTTCTCTACCAGTTTAATTTCTTTTCTTTATTTTATATTTCTTTTAAATTAATAATTTTTTTATTATTTATTTCTTTCAAAATAATAAATAATAATTATTTTATTAAAAGATATAAAATTTACTGATTTCAAATGAAGAACATAAGGGAATATTATTATATTAAGTTGTTGCTTGTAATGAGTATTTGTCGTATATTTGACAGAATCTAAATCAGAATCCCAGAACTTTACTGCCAAAGTTTTACGGCCTTTACTGTTATCAGGTGATCATCAGATATTTATATTTAGAATAGATTCATTCAGATTTCATTATATATAAGTTTTATTCTTTAATTCAAAGTTTTGTTGTAATATTAATCAGTTATATTACTCCATGACAGATATTGTAAAAGGTTCAATTTCATTTTTGTTTTTCCTATTTCTTGTATTTACAATGTCTTTTTTGGGTAGAAATAAATCGTTTACAATTTTTAGATTACTTATTGTATTATATCATCACTTGCTGCAATCTTAGCAGTAGCACTAGTAGTACTATTCTATTTGATATGTCTTTTTTTGAGCAAGTCTATTAATTATACTAGTACAAGTGTGTTTGACTTGCTCTGAATTTGATTAGTAAATCCTTTCAATATCAATCAAGTTTAATGTCTGTTTAACCGTCGAGGGACATTGTGTTAAACGTCCCTCAGTTTCAGGAAAGACCGCACATGCTCCACCCAAGCAGTGAGGACAAATCATCAACTGAGAGAGGATACCATTTAGCCGGGAAATAATTCATTAGTTTCATTAGTACTTTCATTAGTGATTTTTCCATATTTACATGAAACTAACACTCTACCTGAAATATATACTTAATATTAAATTCTGGATATTAGTACATAATTTCCAGTTTATTTAAAAGTCATAAAATGTATGATGTAAGCACTATATCTATTTACAGTGTGGTGGTAAGAACATTCGGTTTGTTGTGATGAACAACTTGCTGCCTTCCTCCATAAGAATGCATGAGAAGTATGATCTCAAAGGTAGCACTCATAAACGTAAAGCTTCTCAACAAGAGCTCGCTAAATTTTCACCCACGCTTAAAGATCTAGACTTCAGAGAGCTACATTCTACCGGGCTGATGTTAGAGACTGAGACTTACTCCGCGGTGTTTAAGACGATAATGAGAGACGTTAGGGTTAGTTTAGAGTTAATTTGATTGTTGAACGGGTACCCCGATAAAACGGCCCCGAATACATTAATCCGACAAAATGGCCTGTCAAATCATTCAATAGCCTTAACCTAACATAAATTCATTCTTGCTTGTAGTTACTTAGTATATTAGTATTGAATTACAAGTGTAGAATTATATATATTTTAAAAGATGAAAATTTTAATGATTATGTCATTGAGCTTATATTAATAATGATACGTAAAATATAATTTATTTTTGGAAATTATTTTGTATTTAATTTCTGTCTTCAGGTATTGCAGAGTTTTCAGATCATGGATTACAGTATGTTGCTTGCTATTCACAACATTGATCAGGCTATTAAAGAAAAGGTGTGGTCACTCTGCCTCTATTGTAATAGAGTTTTGTCATCTTTTTACTTCAAATATATTATAGCAGAAAATATAAAAAATGAAATAGTGTAATGTTGAAACAATAGAATGAATTGTAAAAGAAATATTAGAGTATCAATTGAATATCAGTCAAATATCATTAACCTGGTAAATGGAATATCAACATGAGCCTAAATAGACAAATGCTGTTATTTTGTGTGTTTTTTTATCATTTAAACATAGGAATAATTCACACTTAGTATTATTTTAATAATTGTATCATTTGTATGATTTTTGCATCATTCTTGAAGTTTCTGCTAAATAGATTCAAAATTTAAGTGCGTCTTAATTTTTCTAGGGTCAATCCAAATTGGATGCATTGAAGTCAGAACAAAGAACAAAGGATCACACACTGGCTGTAAATAGTGGAGATCAGGGTATTTTAAAAACTTTTTATTTCGTGCTAAGGGGGGGTGTGTATATGTTACACATTCAGGGAACTGCCGTAATGTGAAAAGTTAAATATTGGTTAAAGGTGGGGGGTGGGAGTGAGACAGGGGTAGATAATTTTTTGTATCGAAAATGCTTCTATTGCTTCTGTAGTAATTCTAATTAATGTTCTATATTTTATATCCATATAGTGTCACTTTGGTACTTTTTAGTTAGTTGTATTTAATACATATTAATGTTGTATTTAATATATGAAAGTTAAATTTAACATATGAACGTTATATATGTAAAATATATATTACATATATGTCTAAAATATATGTAATGTATTACACTTGTTATTTTTAAGCATTGGTGCGAGGTCGCTCTACTCACAGAAGACTAGCTCAGTATTCTACAGCCATGGAAGCAATTCAAGCGACGACTAATAATCCAATGCAAGCTGATAATGAAGAGGAGGATTCTATACCGTATGAATTATATCTCTGTTTATTAGGTTTTAGGACGATTCTTAGCGGACAGTTTGGTTAACCCCTTACTCTAATAAATTTTTTAACTCTAACCCTAATTTAAAAAAATTAGAATTTTAAATTCTTCTGTATTTTACTCTCCTAATTGTCATTGTTTTGGTTTCGAATTGTTTGGTTTGAATTATCCCGATTCTAATTGTATAAACTCAGAAATGTCAGGTCACCGTTTAGTTATAGGAAACACTGTAAATTGGCAATCAATCCTTGATGTTTAATGTTTTCAATCAACTGTTTGTGCAGATTTTTATAGGCAGACTTTTTAAGAATTCATTTAGAAACATTGATATGTTGTGTTAGTAGATATATTCTATAGGTTAGGGCTTGTTTTGTATTAAGTCCCGCCCTTTTAGCCCAGTGGCCAATCCAGACTAGATTAATATTGACTTTAAGTTGACACTTCAGTTTCTGTTTAATTATTGTTCAGTTACTGTTTCGGATTGGTTTAATGATTATAATTAGGTTGGGATCAGCTAATATTGTGCGGTTTATTATACTGCATAATTTTTTTAGTTACGGGTAAACTTGATAAGAAATATCATTGTGTAATGTTATTAGATATCTGTGCCTTTTATCAATGAATTAGTTATATTATGATACTTTTAGCTGTGGTGGGGTCCCAGCTCGTAATGCAAAAGGAGAACGTCTCTTGCTGTACATTGGTATCATTGATATTCTGCAAAGTTTTCGTATAACAAAGAAACTGGAACACGCAGTAAAGGCTATGGCATACGATGCTGTAAGTCTTTGTGTTTTGTGCAGGGGAAGATATATAGAGAATTCCTCGGTTTCCCTTGTTTTTTAACTTTGATGTATTAGAATTTTCAAAGTATGTATTTTTTCATTTTTATGTTACTTCAAGTATAATATTGAACTAAAATTATGGATGAACTTAGAAATACTGAAGAAAATTATAAGTTTTCTTGACTTTATTAGTTAAGAGATTTCTTTAATTGCAATTGCAGGCATAGAAATCTCGTAAAACTTCAAGTATTATATTTTTTTTATTTCATTTAAATTATTTACTACTTTTTCTATGTGATTGTTTATTTATTTTGTTATTTATTATTTTGTTAATTTTTTTTTATTTTGTTCGGTTATTTATTATTTTCTAGGACGCTGTGTCAGTTCACCGACCAAGTTTTTACGCGCAGCGATTCCTAGACTTCTTTTCAAAAACGGTTTTTCTAAAAGTCATTTCACGTAAGTTGAATTTTGAATGACTTGAAATCTTGTTTAACCCGCGGGTTATATCATATGTGAAAATAAGGTAGTTAAAATATTAATTGCGTAATTTTAAACTGTTTAAGAAATGATATATTAATCAAAAGACTTACGTACTAGTTGCTATTTTACGCAATATATTGTATCTTGTCAAATTTAATTTTAGTGGAGCAGATTTTAATTATTGACTCATTGGTTGAGTTTTCTGAGCGGATCTAGAGTTTTGTATTCAAATCCTTTTGATTCTCAACGTCATTGAGCCTCTTTATTAAATTGCTAAATTTTTGTTAAAAATTTCATTGTTGTCTTTATGATTTTATGATTTTAGATTAGTAGTATATGAAAAGAATAATTTTAGTTCAGATTTTGATTTTGTATTTAGTTGCTGTTTTTATTAATTAGATTTAGACGAGATGATAGTAATGATAGTTGATTGCTTAATTCTTGTTTGATTTTTGTTACATTATTTTATTTATTTATTTGATTATTGCATTTTTTAGTAAGTTATCAATGTATAGAAAATTGTTTTCAGTTGATGAAATGAATTCTAAGGGATCAAGATTTAAACGAATTGCTCAATTTGGTAGGTCTCTGACTAACTCTCTCTTTCCTATTCACTAACCCCCGGTTTCAGGAGAGATACATATGTATCTGATAGATAAATATGTATCGATTTGCTCTTATTTGCATTTTTTGAACCTAAAATGCTGCTTAAAACCCTGTTTATCTCCTTGTTTATGTACGGATTTTATGTCGCCGATTTTGGCTAGATAAACAACTGATTGGCGCTATATATGGATTTTACCAAAGTAAACAAACATGGCTGCTCCCAATATTGACATAAATAATGATCAAATTTCTCAACTTATATCAATATTTGACATTATGTTACTTATGTTAAATCTCTGGTATATCAGGGGCGTCACTAGGGGGGTGCGGGGGGGGGCGGGCCGCCCCGGGTGACACCATCGTAGGGGGGTGACACCAAAAATCTTGGAATGAAATTTTTCTCTAAGAAAAAATAAATAAGAATTATACAAAAAATAAATAAGAATTGTTACAGAAATAACAATGGGCTCATTCATTTACGCTTGAACTGTGAATGAACTATGAATGGG
>JAQIXG010002475.1:0-17636 GCA_034700105.1 Oconnorella tubifera | reverse complement strand
GTAGACAAGACAGTGAGGTGTCTACGTTTCTGTTTGTCTATGATTCTGTGGACAGCCAGAAACACAGAGAGACAATTTGAGAAACATACAATCAGCCAGATACTTAGACACTCATTCAAACAGACAGAGAGAAGAGAGAGAAATAGAAAGAGAGAGAGAGAGAGAGAGAGACAGAGAGAGAGAGAGAGAGAGAGAGAGAGAGAAAAAGAGAGAGAGACAGACAGAGACAGAGACAAAGACAGAAAGACAAAGACACAGAGAGACACGGAAACAGAGACAGAAACAGAGAGAGAGAAAGAGAGACAAAGAGAGGGAGAGAGATAGTGATAGAGAGAGGATAGAAACAATTTCAATAGTTTGTTTCACAAACGAAGCGTTCAGAGTCAGCTGAGGTTATAACTCACAAAGCCCATTTCGTTCAAGGATTGGCGAGTTAAAGACGAACAAAATTTATTTTAGTTCGGTGCCCCAGGCGAGCCTCGGGCTCCTGCGCTATTATTTATTGTCGGGCACAAATATTTAGCCGGTCAAAAATAATCTTAGAAAACTCCTTGAATTCAAAATGCTCGACCAATGCTGTGTCGAATAAAGAAACGCAAAGAAAGAAATGCAAAAATAGAAATAAAGTAATTACAGAAATAGAAAGTTCTTTGTGGTAGATTTGTCATATAGTTTGGCATTTATTTGAAAGTTTTAAGTATAGAAGGAAATAGGTAGTCAGATTTTCTAGATGAAAAATAAAATTGGTAAAGATAAATTGGCTAAACGAGCAATACTTGAGCACAAGAGCACAAATCACAGAAAAAGGTTGTCAACTTTTCAAAAAGTTTCTATTCACTTTCTATCATCTTTCCATGTTTACTTACATTTTAAATTAAATATTAACTTAATTTAACTCATGCGCTCAACATTCTAATACTAATAGAAAATATAATTTGATTTCAAACGATTCAATCTCCGCAATATTATATCGATTAAGTTTAGATTCAATTTGTGTCCTTTTTTTACCCCCCCCCCCCAACCCCTCTTTCAATGTAATTAATCTATAGCCACCTACGCAGATTTTCTATAAAATCGCACACCCCCCACACTTTTATTACATTCTGCTCTAAAATCATCACTTTACGCGAGCTATTAAATTCCATTTGCATTAGGGTTAGGATTCCATTAATAGCAATGTTTCACACAACTAGTCAACTTTAAGCAATATCGTCTTAGTGCAGGACCTCTGCAGGGGGCCGCCAAGCATTTAGAAAATAAGGGGGCATCCCCCTCCCCGAAAAAAAATCGTGACCATCGCGTTTTCTGCAATTATTTACATTTTGTGAAAAACTTTCGAAATACTTGATTTTTGATTAAGTTATAGAAACATTTGAGAATAAGATTTTGCGACAGGAAACGTTTAATCACACAAATTTTGATTATAATAAAAAATAGCAGTGTTAATATACTTAAAGTTTAAGAATCAAACATTTATATTGATTTTGATTAACTTAGCTATTTGATCTACGTGACTTCAAAGTTAGCCGTGTAGACCTTACATATATTTTCTCCCATAAAATCCACAACTAGTCAAAAACGAACATTTAAACTTGTGCATTAAGCTAACTTAAAAATAACCTGCATAAATTTTTCAATATATAAGAATTGGGGGCCATCTCTGAGCCCCCCCCCCCCCAATCTTAATCTTTTACTGTTGTAGTGCGTGACTAAAGTGAATTCATAACAGCGAGAGACATCTAACGACTGTCTTGATAACTTTTCACATAAAATCTGCATCCAATGACCGCGTGTGATGCTGCTATACTAATACATCATAGCTGAGTTATTTTGAGTCGACAGAAACTTGACCTCATTTCTTTTTAGGTCAGCGAATCAGAACGTAATCTTCTAGAGCGTGACATCGTATCAAAAGATTGTAAATACGAATTAGTAAAATTGAAATAAGTTAACTTACTGGTCACAATATTCGTAGCTTAATTGTTAATTGAGTAAATTTGTCAATTCGAAATAAATTTTTATTAAGGCCCACTAATGTGACTAAACATTGTTCATTTTTATCTACATAATATTTATACATATATGTTTGAATATTATGTCCACTACATGTTCATAGTATAATAAAAAATAATATGTCCAATATATATACATAAATATTCATATATGTTCATTAACAAATAAACAATTTGTTCGCATGTTCAAAATGAAAAAGTCAATTTAATTGCTCAGAATACCAAGAGATATTCAACATGTACTAGATTGGATTCAGATGCAGAAGATCATTCAAGTCAAACAATTTCTCCATGAATTGTATAAATATTTTTGCCTGCTAGCAATCTCGGAATTGACCATGAATCTACTGTTTACTTGATAGCAGCAGTGAAATGCAAGATGCCTTCGTTTTCATTAAGTTGGACTCGGTTTAAGCAAATTGAGACGGATCTTTAATTTAATAACAAGAATATATTCTATTCTCTGTTTTTTGCGCAAAGCTCGTATTCTCATATATGCGCAAAAAAACGTTTCGTATTAAAAATACAACTGAAATTTCTACAGAATTGGGACTGCTTGATATAAATAATGAGGCTTTTGTACAGTGAAACTAAGTAGTAGGATTGACAACATTATTTTAAGATTTTATACGTCTCGTTTTTAATTGATAAAAAGATTATCGATCTGTATTGTCAAGTATTTCTGTTATCATTTGTTCATTTCATAAGCGTTTAAAATAGATATTGAAAAAACGTTCGCAATTTTTCTTTGTTACTTTCTGACAATAAAAGCTTACCAACAGGTAATAACTAAGGGTAGATCAATCCACCCTACTAGTATTTTGTACGAACCTTATTGTCAGCTACTTTTTTAAAGTTAATTGATTTATTTCCAAATCTAATAAACAATATTACCAGCATTAGCATGCAATTCGAAGCCAACCTACAACAAAATCAAATCACATCGATTTCACACAGCATTTCTATAAACACCTAAATAAATGAACAAACTTTTTAAACTCATGACTTTTTTCCCAGAAATCTCTATCTCTTTCCAATAAACTTTTTCTACTAAATAGACTGACATTTTTTGTTTCAAATGTGTAGCGAGAGAGAGAGAATGGAAAGTGTACACGCGAACTGAATGCTATCTCTTCTAATTTTATTTTCATTGGTAAATAAACAGTGCCAGCGGCAAGTCGACCATTTCTTGCATTGGCGGGTTAATGTTTGGAACTGATCGCTGGGTCTCTAACGACCAATAACTTTACCTACTTATCCCAGCCCTAGTCCAGGAAAGGGATGATGGGGAATGGAGGACTAGGGGAGGGGAAGACGGAGGAAGGAGGGAGGGATAGGTGATTTTATTCGAATCAATAGTGAAATTAATTTAAAATTCGACAGAAATTCAACAAGTAAATACATTTCCCTGTAACAGTTGTCCACAATATAAAGAACAAATGAATTTTTTGCTGCATTCTTTAGCTAAATGTTAAATTTGACATTTAATTTATTAAATTTAGACGTCAACCATTTTATCTTAAGTTAATTGATTACAGAAAATAACATATATATTTCATTATATCATCAATTTACTAGACTAAAATTTAGACTTTAATGTTACAACGATTTTAATTAAGTTTCATCAATTTGGTATCAAAAGTTTCAAATTTTTATCCCAAACTGGCTTCCTATTCGCTGCATGCTCTGACTTTGTTTGCACGCAACTAGAGAGAAGCCCTAATGAAAGAGATCGTGTGTTTATAGGGTTAGCAATTACAATTAAAAAAATTGGGGTGACGATATTTGAAAGTTAAATCACAATTGCAAATTCCATACGCTTTCGCAAAATGAGCGAATTTGTAGCTAAGACAAATCTGCAAAAATTGATGAATATTTGACTGAATATCAATTATCATGTTATATAATCGTACTCATGCAGATCTTTTTGGCCGCGCACATTAATTAATATATATGATGTTTCTAGACACAAGTCTACGATAAGTTTTAACTTTGCGTTCAAATGTGGGGAATTGTTTCTCTATTTACAAGTTGTAGATGACTTCTCCACCCACTTCCTCTCAATGGATGGGGCCCCCTGATCGACCAATGGTCCTCGGACTGATCCCGATTCATCCTGCTACAAAGTCGAGAGAAGGGGGGCGAGGGGAAGAGGGAGGGGGAGAGGGAATGGTAATAAAAGCGCCGTAAAGTTTCATTAACTCGTGACACTCCGAGAATTATTTAACCAATTCTGAGCCTTCTTATAAGGATTATACCGTGGCGCTGCATCTATTTCTCAATTGAGGGGGTTTGATACAATAAATAAGTAGGGCCTATGAAGGGGAGATATATTCCTATTTAAGTATTAAATGATTTAAATATTTCATTAGGATTTCTAAATTGTCTGAATAGTTTTAATTATCAACATTGACATAATTTAATTCATTATTAAATCAACAAATCAAATTGTTAATTTCAATTCAACTTTTAAATTTTTTGATCAACACACATTTTATTGACAGGACCAAAACAGTTAAAGACATTTAAACAATAGTTCAAATAAGTATTGCAAATAAAAAATAAATTAACATAATATAAAAACATTAAAAAATGTTTTCTATTATCAATATACTAGCAGCAAAGCCTGTCAGACGAGAGGCATAGAAAAGAAAAAAAGACACAAATGTTTAAATCTGAAAAATCATTTTATTATCAACTATCAACTATATTTCAATATTTCAACTATATTACTAATATTTTATCCAGACAGACAGACAGACAGACAGACAGACGAACTTAGCCAATTATAATATTAGATAAATTTCAACAGAAAGAAAGCAATGAATGTGATGAAACAGTTTACTGCATTCCTCTCTGAGATGAGCTGATTGGCAGAACAATATTCCACATAATTTAACGACGTCTGTAAAAAACAATTACATTAAATTATTTCCATTAGTTATGAATACACAATGCAAAAATGCGCTATAATCAGATAAAATGAACATTTCAATTTTAGATAATTTGTCCATACTTTACATATTATAGACAATCTCTGTGAGAAGCAATCGTCTTAAAATGTGACTTTTTTAAATACTGTAAAAAATCGCCGAGACTCTAAAATAACAACGAATCACACTTTGTACAATTTCGAAATCATTACTCTTTCACTCGTCGCACCAACCATTGTTAATTTAAAGAGGGAGGGGGGGGTCAAACTTTCAAAATATTTTCCACAATCTTATTATCTTCAAAGCAGATTTTTCAAAATTTAACCCTAAAAGACTAAAGGTTCAATATAATTCAATCTAGAAGCTATTATATGAAACTTCTGTTTTGAAGCTACTATATATTTTAGATTTACTTACTTTTATTATCAAAACAGGTTTCTGTATACTTATAATTTATTATCAAAATCAGATTTTATTCGCTTGCTATTATCCAAAAAATCGTTTATATTCGTTAATTTTCTATCAGAAGTATCAGACTTTATCTATGTTAAAGAAGTACTAACATTAATTAAAATTCTGCAGAAAATAGAACTAAAGTAAATAAGAGAATAATATTCTCCATACTATTATTGGGCAATCATTTTTTGGATCGCATTTGAGGCAAGAGCTGCTATTGTCATAGACTCTAAATGTGAACTGATTGCTGTATGTTACATTATCATTGCTGATGAACAGATTCAGGGGTTGCAACACATTAAAACTGGAGGGCAAAGGGAGGTACACGCACGCTAACTGGTTCCCAATTACAAATGGACGAAAGGCTAACGTAAATGTTGAATCTTGGGTGCCCTTAAATATATATAAAAAAATAGATTTTAATTAAGGCACAATAAAGAATTTCAGCTGAATATAATGCTTTACTAGTCTTTCACTGCAATTATCTATTACCATTTCATACAAATAATAGAAAATTTTATTAGGTGTCAATAATTTTTACATAGAGATGTTAATATTTGGTAGAAGTACAAGTTATAACCAATATTATTAAACTTGGTTTATAAATTTACAGTCATATAAGTTGCTTTTTTACTAAATATGTTCAGTTTATGTCACTGCGAGATTAATTTATCTGCTACGCAATTGTTGGCTCAACAATTGCGTAGCAGACAATCCATATTTTTCAACAATCCCTAATAATCCAACTAATCCATATTTTTGGATTAATAGACTAATAATCCCACTAGTACAAATCCAGAACCATGTACTAATAGACTAATATACTAATATAAGCCAAAGAAAATTACAATAAATTCAAATTCTCACATTGAGGAGCTTAACTTTACAGTCCAGGTTCCCATTTGGGTCGATATTCCTCCCATTGATTAGCACTGTAAGTTTATCTAGATCACCAAGTTCCGTTAAGTTAGTATAAAAGGGAACCAGTGACGTAATTGTTGGTGCTTGACCCTCTATAATTAAACAGTCCAGACCCTTGTATCCTAATATCGAAGCATAAAGTAAACAGCAAGATTAAAGACTGGCTTTTTATTAACTTTTATTTGCAAAGCAACAAAAGTTGAACAAAATCTTAAATAACACAGTGCAAGTAAAAACAAAATTAAGCAGCAAGTGACGTAGTTACCACCTTTACGTAGTTCAAGGTAACAAATTGCATACTTTGATGTAAATTTTAATTTCTGTGAATATTTCTTTAGCATATATTCTCTTCCTCTTTCTCCCTCTGCGTCTTTATTGTCACAATCTCAACCTCTTTTTCTCTCTTCTCGTGAATTTTACTCAAATCTTGATTATATTACGAAAAATAACATTTTTTATCATTTCTGAAGCTATACCTTTCATCTGCATGTAAAAGTATTCAATCAATGTGTCTGATGGTAAAAAGACCTCTTTTTAATCAACAATCTCTAAAACTTTGTGAATTCGCCAAAGATGTTTATTTATCATTTTATCTTTTTAACCTGATAAATTTCGGATTAAGCCTCGTAGTTTAAAACTAACCAGTAAAGCATTTACAAGTTCCATTAGAACACATTCCATTGTTGGAACATCCTGATGGGCAGATGTTATTCATCACATCCTGTAGACTGGCTGAAATTTCTGCCATTTTCTTAGTATCACTGTCATTAAGATTGATTTGACTTTGAATAGAATGCAAGCAATTCAGTTCTATTAGTCTAGCGTATCCTAGACTGTAATCTAAATCGTCTGTAAGCTAGTAATTAAAAAGCAAGGATGAACATAAGTATATTATCAGAGTTAGTGAGAATCGTATCAACGTTCATGAATTATATGTAAATTTTGAAATAAATTTGAGATAAATTAATCAGATATTATGTTACATTACTGATAATGTCTGGAACAGCCATATATCAATAATGAATATTTCAAGATTGGCTTGATATATCTTATGTATTTTCAAAGATATAGGTCTAATTCATTGATTATGAATGAATTCATTGAATTGATTATTCATAACGAATTCACTAAATGACTACTTAATTATCATTATATATTTTGAAAGAACAAAAATTACACAAACTGGATTAAATATCCGACTTGACGTTTTAATTGAAATGTTGTCTGCAATGCACCTTTATTATTACAGTCAATTATTCTATCTAAATCACAGCTTATACAACAGATATTAAACAGGACTAAAAATTATTGCATATTACTGCCTATCGTACACAAAGATTAAATTAAATTTATAATTACTTATATTAATTGTTTTAATTTACAACAAATAAAATAAAAAAAGCTCCGACCTGAATGTCTAATTTGCACGCCGCCATAAAACTCGTAACATCAACAAATGCTTGACATCTGCCGAATGCTTGTGAACTATTGAAAGCAACCGTGCAAGCCTGCGTAGCATTGGTTTCTGTTATTCCCGTAGTGGTTGGCCATTTTAAATCCTTGCTTGTGAGGGTCTTGTTAACTAGGTTTGAGAATAGCGTAGACTCGTCAACAACGATATTGCCTGGATTATAATCAGGTGCTACTTCCGTAGCAGATACTAGGGGGCTTGAAACTACCTTGCCTGACTTTAAATATGTATTATAATCAGCTGCTAACTCCACAGCGTTCGCAGGGGGACTTGGGGTAGTCGAGCTCTTGTGGCATTTATTCGTGTTGTGGGTAACAATTGTATTTGCAGAGGAGGAGACGTTTTTGCAGACGGTGAAATTGCCAGACATGCTGATCTCATCGCATAAGCAAACGGGTACTGCGTAGTCTTCATTGACGCATTTTGGTGGATATTCAAAATAGGAATTGCCTTTCGGAATACTGAAACAAGTTAATAGTGACCAGTCAAAACGGCCCCTATATATCGGATTCTAGAATTAATTCTCAACGTTAAGGCTAAGGTTATGGTTCGGGTTAGGAGTGGAGTTAGAGTTAGGGTTAGAGTTGATTACGGCTAGGGTAACATGTAGAATTAATTAGGGTTAGGGTTATTAAAGGAATTAACAGGATCGATTTGTCGGGTTATTATTTTGCAAGATGGCAAATAAATATGTAGGCCTATGTTATGATTCAATACATTCTGAAGGAAAATAAGAGCTAGAAATATAGCATGAGTAGGGTATTATTTTATACTCATAATAATAATTCGTACATTTTAGACAAATTTTATTAATGGCATCCTTAATTATAATTAAGCATCCTTAATTATAATTAAGGACGACAGTATCCTTAATTATAATTAAGGATGCCGACAGTGATCAAATTCGTATTATTGTTGTATTATCGCTATAGAAATTATTATTATTGTAAAAGCGAATTTATCTAATTACTCAGTAATAATTCGGTATATAACTAATATTATGTCGATTTATTGTATAAATATGTAAATTACAATTAGTGAAATGAATAAGAAATTACAGAAAGTTGCCAGTATTTTCATATATTGTATTAGATCCGCATAGCCCCGTGTAGCTGTCATGACTTAGACCAGTAACAGTTACATCCAGATTGTAGTTAACTGAACTATAAGTCACCGTTACCTCTATGCTTGAAGGCATAAGAATCTGAAATCGAAAAAAATTAACTTTATTTTTTGCACGTAAAATTTTAATGGATATTTAGGGACGAAGCGTGTTAAAAATTAACATAAAAACCAAGCTGTAGGCTACTGAAAGTAAAACTTTCCTGTTAAATACTTAAATAGACACGTAGGCCTACAGAACAGAGAAACTAATGACACACTGTAATGATTGAAATTTTGTTGCAACCAATTGAAGGAATTTTTGAATTTAAATGAAATTTTAAAAATCAAAATCGCTGTGACGTAGGCAAGGGGAGAATTGTGGAGTTATAACTCACACCCACCCTCCCATTGGAGGTAATTTTTTGTTTAATGTTAGAAATGTGAATCTAGTGATGAACTCCCCCCCCCCTCCTTGTGACGATTTGATGCATTTTTTGCATTGAATAAATTTATTTAGTTATTAAATACAATTGAAAACCAAAATTGAGTGATAACTTAAAAAGACTATAAAATTTGGAGGAAACCCCCCACCCCCTAGTCAATTCCGTGGCTATGCCCCTGCTAAACGCTATAATAATATTAGATTAAATACACAGAGCATTACTACAGGAAAATAATATACCGTCCAGTTGCTGGCACTTGATTGAGTAATTATAGCCTGCCGATTGAGAGATGTGGCATTCAGAATTTGAACCAAGCGAGGAGAATCATACTTGTTACAAGCACCTCTAAAAGCAATCACGTTGTTATCTTCACGCACTATTACTCCACAATTGCACGTAACCCCAGATAATACTGTACAGGGTTGATGCCGAACTTGAATCTGAAACATCATACATCAAAAGTTACTTTTCAACTTATAACTTGATTTTCTAGCATAGTTTTATATCGTCATTTTATGATGATTTTATCTAGTATATTTTTTTGTCGTCGCACACTAATGTTGTTATTTCTACATAAGTTACATATTAGTGTCTTCGGACCTTTGTTGTTCTTTTTTTAATCTTCTCATGATTTTGTATATTTTATAAAATTCTAATTGAAGCTGAATTGAGTTTACTGTATGTGTCAATATTTTTTTCAAAATAAAAGTCAATTGTTATTATTAGAATTTCATTTAAATAATATCATG
The DNA here is from genome assembly GCA_034700105.1 of Oconnorella tubifera. Taxonomy (NCBI): domain Eukaryota; kingdom Metazoa; phylum Annelida; class Clitellata; order Enchytraeida; family Enchytraeidae; genus Oconnorella; species Oconnorella tubifera. The sequence goes on along the minus strand of JAQIXG010002475.1, from coordinate 7,547 downwards.
TTATTCGATCAGTTTAGTATACAAATAAGAATAATATTAGAATTTCATTTAAATAATATCATGTTATTCGATCAGTTTAGTATACAAATTAGAATAATTGTAAGCTTTATTATCAGGAATTGAAAGTGAAATGTTCAACAGATTAATGTAGGCTTATTTTATTGATTACTAATCATCTGTTGATCATCATATTATGAATTCTGAGATGAAATTTCAGATTTTAGTTGTATGTAGGCATAAGCTTAATTAATTATTTCTTTATTTATTAATATCATCTCTGTGTATGCCTATAGGCTTATCTGAAAGACTAATTACAATAAAGCTATTACATTACTGAACTATTTTATTCTTAATATTATATTCCTATAGACACAATATTCGTATCTAATCCTGCACTTCTAACGCCCCGGACGTTGTCAGATCGCTGATAATATTAACGAACTGGGCCTACATTTTTATGTAATAAATTATAATATAGGCTCTAAATCTTATTTTACATTCCAGTGATAAAAATATACTTTACCTCAAATGTCCTCGAACCAGGAACATTTGCAAGTTTTACTAAATAGTAATCTCCAACATTCGTAGTCATTTGTAATCTGTACAAATAATGCAGTTATTTCAACGTTTTATTTAATTTATTAAGCATCTGAAATTAACTCAAACATAAACTCTAACAATCTGCAAACACTACAATGTTAAAAATCGCTTGTTTACAACAAATATATAATTTTCTAAATATATTGTTCAAATTTTATAACGCTTGAATTATGTATAAAATATGATCGATTCATTAATACAACTATCAAAATGTATGACAATACATCTGCATTCTTTTTCAATATAGTTATATCTATCGAATTTGTATAAATTATATTCATGCATCGTTTAATTTCTGCTGAACTTACAAATCACTCCAAGAAAATCTACAAATATGTGGATCACCAAAAGATTGACATATTGGGCGTTTTATCTGATCGTCAATTTCGACCTAAAAGTATAAAACATATTCAGTTTAATACAGCGAAGACTTTTAGAAAAATCTTTAATTTATAAATTTTAGCTTTACAGTTTAAGATTTAAAAAAGATCTTGTTCTGTAATCTTACTTTTATAATTTTATTAAGTCATTTTACAGTAGTAGAGAGTGATCTCATGATTATAATAAAAGTTTATTATATTTTTCCGGTAGTCATATAAGCTTATTCATGCATTCTGGAAATATTTACCTTTTTTATCATTAAGATTCCAGTCCTTACAAGAATATCACTAAAAAGTTGATATTATTTTTATTAAGGTTAAGCTTGCATCATTTTATTTATTTTTATTATAACTCATCAAGCAGTCGTGCATGGTAAGTATATGCGTCACTAATATATTACTAATATCATCATGAAATCATAAAATTATAAAAAAATGGCCGATGTCGTGACAGTTAAAGACACTAAAGTTTACTAATGCGTAGACTTAGTCAAAAGAGATTTTTCTCGGTCATTAACTACTAAAAACACTAGAGTTCATATAAAGCCACGCTTCATAAATATATACTAGCCAGATGAATTCAATTTTTGAAATATGTGAATTCAATTTATCAATGGTATGTTTGAGAAAACTTCAGTCCCTCATCAATATTAAATATAAGCAAACAATACATATACTTTTATCCAAATAAAGTTTAAATAAAATAAACAACAACTGACTAGTATTGGTTTTATTGTGTATCCATTGAAAATTGTGTTCCAACCATTGCTATTATACTGAACAAAAAGAACTTGTACAATGAACGGGTTCTGTCTTGTCCCAATAGTTTTAACAGGACTTATTGTGATGACATTTGACCGGCTGTTATTATTGACCGGATATGCTAATAGAGTCACACTGCAGTCTGTATGTAGCATCGAGTTCCCACTGGATGTCCTAAAAGTGTAACTTGGGAAGCAACGCATGGTCGGGTTGTCGAAACACTGACGAGTGGTTAGAGGAAAAGTTGATTCAAGCCAGAAACTGAGTGAGTCCCCTTCTTTAAGAATAAGTGGATTGGATGCGAAGGTATAAGTGTCACTCTGTGAGAATAAGAGAGAAATTGAACGTTTTTTATTGTTTGTTTGTACAGTGGTATAGTTCCAATTAATGCCCTGAATCTTTAATTTTGCTGAAAGATAATTAAGCATGTTAATATTGAGAACATAACTTATCATTATTAATATTATAAAACTATGTGAAATTGTCAGAATAAAGTATTTACTTTAGGTATTAATCCAAACAAAAATCTTTGGCTGTATTGTCTTCCACTTTTAACAGTTGGTGTACTCTTCCAGTATGTTTCTGCACTACAGTTTACCTGTCAATAATAAAAGTCATTGTGTAGATTCAAACATACTATCGATTTCATAAAATTTCGTTAAATCACACTCTAATGCATTAAAAATAAGACGTTATTATATGCGAATGATGTCACAGCCCAATGAAATAACTGTCATAACCGTGCGCATTGCACATTTTAACCAGAAATCAGCCTAAAACTTGTTTTTTAGTCTAATAGGCTCTGAATAATCTCTGAAATAAATACAAATTTTAGAAAAAATCTAAAATTTGCTTCTGAGTTTAAAAATCTGCCATTAGTGCTTAATAGCTTATAGTTAAGATTATGAAATAAAATATACTGGGAATTAAATGTGAACCTCATGATCAAGCCTCCCAACCAGGAATTTTTCGCTGACAGAAACCTCTACAGTTTCGTTTTCTATAAGATTCAACTGACGGGTCTCATTGTAGAATGATGTTCCGTTATCCAGCCAAAATTTCACTTCAATCATCGCAAAATCATCGATAATTGGTAAAAAGGGGAAATATACATCAACCAGACAGCTGAAGTTAAAAATTGTGGCGTTGAATTGAGTTGCGTCAGTGTTATTCACCAACTTCCAGGCAGAAATAAATGGTTTTTTAAAACTGGTGTTGTTGAAGCTAGGAGAGGTGGGCTTTCCTATTTGAGCATGAAATATAAACAAAAGTAAAATGTGTCTGAGATGAATTATGATAATGAAGAGAGAAAACAATTCACAAGGACAAAGTTATGAAAATGCACAGTTAATTAAAAAGATACTATTATAATCTAATTTATCTAAATAATATTATTATAGTAGGCTATACTGTAAGGCTTATACTATAATACAGGATGGTATAAAAAATATCATGAAAATAAAAAAGCTAGTACAGTCAAATATATTATTGAATCGTAATATAATATATAATGAGATGAACATACTAAGGATGATTTCTGAAGATTTAGATTATCATAAAATTAGTTTCAATATTATAATTTATTAATAAAATTATGCAAAAAGATACACATAGCGCAGAATTCAAATTCAGTAAAACTTGTTGAGAAACATATTACTGAAACTATGTAATAATGTTGTCACTATATTCACCACAGTTGGGCTGAGGATCACACCTGGTATCATTAAAACAGTAAGCGTAATCAGGCCCACTGCCAAATGGAGATGAAGTGGGAGGTAGCTTCAGTTTGTACACATAGTATCCAGGGGCGCAGTATTTCACTTGTATCGTGTCCGTCCAGTTGCAACATGTAGATTTTTGCGATGCGCACACGGTCACATTCTTAGGCCCAGGATTCAACGCTAATACACAAGTTTATTATAAATTACAGTAGATTCTACTTTCATTTTTAGAGCAATATAATGTATCCGAGTTTGAATCATTTTGATAACATTTGAATTATCAAAGAATCAGTGAACATATTTAATGAATATTCGCACATGTTACATGTTCACAGATTTTTATTGAAAATACAAATGGTTAAAAATCGACCATTAAAATTTCAGGTATTATTTTAATTTACTGCTGTTAAAAATTGAATAGGAATCTAAAGATTTTATAAGAGTCTAATTAGTAGTGGGTTAAAGCTTTTAAAGGATTATACAATATAAACAGAGATCGAAATGTCTTATTTATCAAATAATTACATCATTTCAAGTACTATATACAAACTTCTAATACTAGTTCTATATACACTCTTGAAAGTATTTTTGAGAATTAATTTCAGTCCAACTTTATACATTATACGAATTTATACATTTATACAATCAAAATATGATTATTATTTAAGCTATAAAACTTTAATTAACCCGTGGGATGGGTACCATTCATCCATATGGGGGCAACCGTTCCGCACTGATAGATGGGTACACATGACTCGGGCATCTTATCACTGAGCCCCGCAGGCAGAGCTCGGTCAAACCTGATCCATACTAAGATAAACATACTTTTCTACCAGCACAATTGTATTTCAAAAATAATAAATCTTTCTATAAGATATGCCGCCGTGTAATAAAGAAAAAAGCTGATACCAGAAGTTAGATAATGATGTACTTTAATGGATTTAAGATTAAAAATTACCTTTAATGTTAAACATTATAATTAAAAAATTACAGTTTAAGATTAATGAATCACGACAAGCCGGTGATTTAACAGAAGTTTATCGATAAATTCGGAAAATAAGTTATAATATATTAGTAACCCATTTGGTAATAAATTTAATTGTAATATATTAGATAAAATGTTTGTCAGTAGTTAAAAGTTTGTGAAGCATCATAACAAGATAAAGCTGGAAAAAAATGGCCGAAAGTATTTTCGAAAAGAGTTGTGAAGTCAATTAACAATTAACCTGAAACGTTCATATTATTATCGCTTTGAGGACAACACCAGTAGTAGCACTTGGCGAAAAACTTGGATTTCTCCATGAGTGGCTTTGATTGCTTGCATTTATACAGGGATCCTGGACATCAGCGCCTGAAACAGTATACATTTTTATTTTATAGTATTGTTATTTGTAATTACATTTTTTTATTATCGTATATTAAAATATTATTGTCAAACTATTACTGTAATAGTAGAGAAAATAATAGATTTGATAATATTATTTTACGTAGAATAAGTTAATCATAAACTGTATTATACTGCGCATGTGATGGCATTCATTGCTAGATTTCAAAGACTCTTTGAAAAGATTCGAATTTATATTTATATATATTTTAAAAATCATTCATCTTATCTTTCCCCAGTAAGAAAATTTGGCAATTTTCTTTTTCCATTTTCCTTTTTCATTTTCTACCTAGTTCTATCGAAGGAATGCATTGACGCAACAAGCTCTCAATTTCGAAACAGGGCAAAATCATTGCCAAAAATATAATTAAATTGTTCAAATCTTCAACTTTTTCATCGAAGATATAACCACGTAACGCTTCGATTTTTCAGCATTTCGGTCAAAAATATTCCAAGGTTTTTATACTTGGTGGAAAAGTGGTAACAGTATACTAAGAAACGGAAAGGTACATATTCGAGTCACTGTGCGATTACAAAATCATGCAGTTTTCTGCGGAATATTTCAAGATATCTTACTAATCCCATAAAAGAAAGATTCAGCGAAGTATTATAATTTTTAAAGAATAAATATTAATATTATATATTACAGTGTTAATTTTATTATAAATTGTACACAACCTACCTTTTACTGAACTGATGACGATATTGATTGTAATGAGAATTAGCAACGTTGCTATCGTACTACATGCACTGTGCTCCATTAATGCATAAACGTATTAAATTTCTAATGTTCTAATCTTGTCCTAAAATATTAAATTTTTTATAATTCGGACTCGTTTTGTGCAATTCGTATTAAATTACTTGACGTCAAAACGCGATAAGTAGGGCCTACTAGATTTAATTCAAGACTGTGTGACTAGTGAAATATTAAGCATTAGTGATATATTTGATTACAACAGCTTCTAATCCAAAAAGAATCTAATGTATCTGTATATATGTAGTGTAGCCTATATGTAACTAATGTATGTAAATGAAGCTAATTTAATATTTTGACTTTTAAATCTAAATTAATGCATGTCGTAGGAGTTTGTCTGCCCTTCAAGAGCTTATATAGTCTCAAAAAGCCTCCGTGAAATTTCTTTTTATTTTACTTCCTTTTATTTATTTATTTACTTCCTTTTATTTATAATCATCTCCCTGAGACTCCTTCGCCCCTTTCGTGGCACCCCTGCGCGTATAACCCCTGCTCTAACATTATATTTTAACAAAATATTGTAAAAAAAACTAGGAAATGATCATATTTTTGAAATGTCCACGTGTAAATATCCAATCTATACATCCACATTTATCAACTGAGGAATTACTAAAATTCATTTCCCCCTTTTTCTTCCAAATACGTATACAATCAAAAACTAACAAAAAGCGATACGCGTCATTTCTCTTATAAGTTTTTTGTAATTAAAAATATTACAGGATACCATAGGTATCCTGTATATGAAACATATATATTACCATAGGTGGTAAAGACATAAAAAATTTATTAAAATTAAATATTTACACTTAACTAGAACAAGATGTAATTCGTGCTCTGACAATAAAAAACTAACGAATTTTTACTAAGTAAATTAACAAAAACACCTACCAAAAAATTTAAGGGATTTATTTTACAATAAAATTCTATTCAGAATACAAAAGGCAAAAATATTTTTATCTTGCACTCCATATGTCTTATTAAGAAGTCTTCTAATTAATGAAGTTTATTTAAAACTTCACGCAACCAAGGCCGGCTGCCAGTAATTTTTAAATAAGGTTTGATTAGTTTAAAAACATTGTAATTTTTATCATCGTTTAAGTCTAATAATATCTTATATTTTACAGTGTTAATTTTATTATAGATTGTACAGATTAGCAACGTTTTTATTGAACCGCAGGCGCGTTGCTCCGTTAATGTATACACTTATAAATAAGTTAGCCTACCAAAAAACAAGTATTTTTAAATTGTAAATAAAAAATAAAAATTTTTCGATTATTGTCTCTTTTTGCAGAAGAAATAATTCGTATTATTGCTTTAAAAAAAATAATAATACACCAAAATAATATGAAAATAAAAGTCAGTTAAGATTAACTTATGATAGAAATTATTTCTTATAGAAAATAATTCGTTGCGCCAATTTTTTTGTCCCCATTCCCGAACGACAGTTTAATAATTTCTCTTAATCACGTCTGGGCGTACACGTTTAAAAACAAGATAGTTAAAAGACATAAAATATTTTTTAAAATTCAATATTTTGTTTCTTATCTAGAAAAAGATTTTAACGCACGGGCAATAAAATTATATTCCTTATTATACGATCAAGGCACGCTACAGTTCATTTTATAGCATTCTGTTTTAGGCCTTTTTAATGATTTTAAATTCAGCTGAGCTCTTTCTCCTTCCAGGTATTTTTCTAAATTCAAGATGTTAGATTCTCCACCAAATATAGAAATTTATAGAATAAAGCAAATTATACGGTCTACTACTAAGAATTGATACATTTTATACCGTTTTTACATATTGAGTGGCAAATACAATTTTTCAATGAAGGGGGGCTAATTTAACGATTTGCTAAAGAATTGACTGCTGTATACTCTTTTAATATTTTTTTTATAAATAAATTGAAACTTATCTTTCGGCAACTCAACTTCACGAATAGATAGGGG
>JAQIXG010002474.1:0-17638 GCA_034700105.1 Oconnorella tubifera | reverse complement strand
TAGAATCGATGATTATCGTTAATTATGCGATAATCATCCATGGCGCAATGAAACTAAGCGGAAGTTTGAGATCAAACTTTCTCTTAGTTTAGAGAAAAAACTAGGTCAAGAAATTTTTTTTGTAAACAAAGCATCTCGAGAGAAGCCCGCTTTAGTAATTCTCTAAGCAATCTGGTACGATGAAATATGATACAATGCAATCTTCATGAGTTTCATAAAATACGCTTTTCAACCATGAATCAGCATGTTTCATTATGCTTACGTAACCAATGGAATAGTTCTGTTGACTAGTTAATCACCAGTTCATAATTTTTGTAAATCCCCTGCGAAAGCGGGGGCAGGTATTTCACTGTATAGCGTTGGTTGTGTATTGGTATCCTCCTCGCTTTACAGTTAGATACTTGCTAAAAATTCTTCTGTTATAAATGACAAGTGATAGATTAAGAACCTTGGTATTAGTAGTTAAGCTATTGGTAAGTAGTAACTTTAAGATTTATTTTCTTTTGACGTAGATTCAGCTCATTATAACGTCTTGAATTCCAGTTTACATTCACATTCACATTCGTATAAAATTTATAAAAAATTATCATCTTTTTTAGTCAATATCTTCACGACCACGGGACTCAGGTTCGGTTTCTTGACATCGTTGGAATGTTTGGACACTGGGCTTTAAGGGGGTGTATCACACAAAAAATTCGCGCAAGGGGTCAGGGAGCTAGGGGCCCCAAATGGGGCCATGGTAGATTTGTTTCATATTTCTTCGCATTTTTTACAAAAGTTTTTTTGCAATATTTCTGACGTCACGAAACTCACGTAAAGTTTCTTGATATCGTTGGAATGTCTGAACACTGGGCTTTAAGGGGGTGCATCACACAAAAAATTTACTCAAAGAGTTAGGGAGCTACAAGCCCGAAATGGAGCCATGGTAGAAATTTTAATGATTTTTTTTCGAAATTTTACACAATTATAAAAAAGTGAATCTTCACTTGGCCGAATATTCGCCGTCACGTGACTCAGGTTGGGTTTCTTGACATTTTTGGAATGTTTGGACACTGGGCTTTAAGGGTGTGTATTACACAAAAAATTCGCTCAAGAGGTTAGGGAGCTACGGGGTCATAATGGAGCCATGGTAGAATTTTTTTCGAAATTTTACACAATTATAAAAAAAAGTGAATCTTTACTTGGCCGAATATTCGCCGTCACGTGACTCAGGTTGGGTTTCTTGACATCGTTGGAATGTTTGGACACTGGGCTTTAAGGGGGTGTATCACACGAAAAATGCGCTCAAGGGGTTAGGGAGCTACGGGGTCATAATGGAGCCATGGTAGAATTTTTTTCGAAATTTTTCACAAAAGAACAAAAAGTGAATCTTTACTTGGCCGAATATTCGCCGTCACGTGACTCAGATTGGGTTTCTTGACATCGTTGGAATGTTTGAACACTAGGCTTTCAGGGGGTGTATCACACAAAAAATGTGTGTGTATCACACACGGGCTTGTAGCTCCCTAACCCCTGGAGAGAATTTTTTGTGTGATACACCCCCTTAAAGTCCAGGGTCCAAACAGTCCAAAGATGTCAAGAAATCCAACCTGAGTCACGTGACGGCGAATATTCGGCCAAGTAAAGATTCACTTTTTTATAATTGTAAAAAAAATTGAAAAAAATCATTAAACCTTTCTACCATGGTTCCATTTCGGGCTTGTAGCTCCCTAACCCCTTGAGCGATTTTTTTGTGTGATGCACCCCCTTAAAGTCCAGTGTTCAAACATTCCAACGATATCAAGAAACTTCACGTGAGTTTCGTGACGTCAGAAATATCGCAAGAAAACTTTTGTAAAAAATATGAAGAAATATGAAAAAATCTACCATGGCCCCATTTGGGGCCTCTAACCCCTAACCCATTTACCGAATTTTGTGTGTGATACACCCCTTTAAAGCCCAGTGTTCAAACATTCCAACGATATCAAGAAACCGAACCAGAGACCCGTGGTCGTGAAGATATTGACTAAAAAAGATTATAATTTTTTATAAATTTTATAAATTTTATAAATTTTATACGAATGTGAATGTGAATGTAAACTGGAATACAAGACCTGATTATTTATCATTTTAAAATGTCACTACGCAATGGGTATTGATGGGTAAATGTCAATGATTTGAATAATTAAGTATTTTAGATAAGTTCATGTTATCTTTTACGTAGGCTGTGCACTTATGATCATTGAGCATGGACCATAAGTATGAATTTACATTGAGTCTAAAACAGTACCTCGGTAAATTTCTTGCTCAGAGAAAAAACTAACAAAAATTTTCTGCGTCAACTATTTTTATCTACAGCCTTAGGAGCGTTAGAAGCAGCTACTTGATATAATATCCTACTAGCCTGGGTTATAAATATGATAAAAGTACTTGCATTGAGTTCACTAATCAACTATGCATCCTGTTCAACCCCCACCCACTTAAAATCGAGGCACAAATATTAGACGGATTTGAATATTTGAAAATTTTGTTGTTCCAAAAGGTAACGACATCTAAAAAACAAAGATTTTGTTCTTGCTTATTAGATTTACTTGTGAAACATTTTATCGTAGATACAAAACTTACACAATTTTCTTAGCTTTATTTGCGGAGCATTTTGTTGTTGTGTTCGAATATTCAAATCTTATAAATCAGATAAAAGCATCAGTATGAATAGGTTTAACCTTCAATTTTATCTATGTTTATGTTTAAATGAATCTATTATCTGATCACTAACATAGATAGATATTAAAATCTTAATATTTCAATGTAATTACATGTTTCATTAAAACTTTTTCTCCCTTAATCTGTAATGTTAAAATTTTAATCATTTCATGTAGTTAAATTTTCAATTAAAACTTTTCTCCCCCAATTTGAAAAGAGTTTTAAAACTCGCGACTCCGAGCCTATTTGCCTTGCGTCAATATTAACGATCAGCCTGATGTACATTGTTTATATTTTACGTTAAAAATATTGATTTTAATATGATCTGACTGAATCGAACGATCTGTTTTAATCTGAGGAACCAGTGATCAGTTTGCATATTCAGCTTATTATATTGGATAACTTTTTTGGGTAATGTTTAGTCTTCGATTTGCTTATATTTCAAAAAAGTAGGCTCTAAAGTAACGCGATATTATTAAAATTCAAGCAGGCTTACACATTTTCATAAAGGGGTGCACTGTTACCCCATACTAAACCATGAAACTATTACATAGGAATTCAGAATGTAGGTTTCTTTAAGTAGAATAATCTTAGTAAAACATGTAAAATATGTATTTCAATAAGTAATGATATATGTAATATAAGCCTATTATTATACGAAACAGTGCAACTTAGCACTAACATGTATCACTATCTAATGTTAGCAATAGTAGGTCTAGTGTTTTTACTATCCTTAATTATGATAGCTAGGCTATAGATCTTATTTTTTAAATTAAGATATCAGGAAAAAATCTTTTGTTTTAGAAGTGGAGTAAACATAATACAACTTCACTAATAATTTGACGAAAAATGAAAAGAAGTTGTGAACAAAATTTATAAGAATCGTGAAATAATTTGATAATTTAACTTCAGTCCTATAGTTTGCGATGATATTAAGTGATAAATATGGCGAAAGAGAAATTGTTCAATTTCTCAAAGATTCTTTTCTGGAGCAAAGTGATTTGGAAAGTTTCAATGAATGGTCTTTAAGAATTTCAACTGTAAACAATGAACAACTTAAACTTCAGTTTGAGTAAGTAATTTGTAGTAGTTTTATGGGGTCTATAATTTATACAGTTGTTTGTAGCTAAATTATATAGCGTGTACATAATAGGGTTAGAGTTGGGGTTTCTTATAGCAAAATTAGCTGCAAAGCTTTTACTGTCAAACTAAATAATTATAAATTAAACTTATAAATTTAATTACGGATAGTTCATATAATGTAAACACTATTCTGCCTATAATATATATGCCTATAGTATTAATGAATTGGCCACATAAATCTTTGTATTAAAAACAACTTTTTTTGTAATTTCAGAGAAAAAAGATCAGAAATGTTGATGAATGGATTGAATGAAGAAGATTTAAATGAAAAGATTTTATTTGGGTATTATACAAAATACAACGAAATTGAAGAAATTACTGCTAATGGCCTGCATTGTAGGCTGCCTTCACAATCAGTAAAATTAATTGGTAACTAATTACATATAATTAACTTCAATTGAATATTCTACAAATTAACTATAATAGTAACTGATAATATTTTAGTTGTCATTACTATTTATTTCATTGTATTACAAGTTATTTTAATGCATTAATTGTTTCATAGTTATTCATTTGAAATAATTACTAGCAATCGGTGTTAATTAATCCTCACATTAGTGGTCAGTATTATAATAAAATAAATTAATTGGTAATCTTATTTAAATTTTATTTAATTTGGTTTAATTTAACTAATAATAATTCTTATTATATAAAGTCCATTTTACAACGCATGCAAGAAATTTACTCAGTATTTAGACTTATTATTATAGTTATAGTAATATTATGTTTATTCAAATGTCCGGTTAGTTGATTAGCAACGCGGTAATTAAGTCTGCAATAATTATAATTTATGACTATTTCATTTACTGCAGCGATTATATAGGCTTTGCAATCATATTCTATATAGCTTCTACACATAAACATTATAAACTGAAATAGATGTTGATAAATAACAACAAGTAGACTTGTTGTGAACCAGAAATATATCTCTAATTTATAAAATAAACTAAAATGAATATTTATTTCTAATTAGAAAGTTTAAATTAAAAAAAATACAGTCTTATTGTTGATTGTTCTTAATTAAGGTAGGCTTATTGATTTTGAGCTAAAATGCTTATTTAAGTTGTAATTGACCGCAAATAATAATAACAACTGATATAGTTAATACATACATATTATTGTGTTTTTTATACCAGGAAATGGATGTAAGGGTGTAACGCTTGGAAAACATGTCAACATTCTATTAAAACTTAACAAGGAGCAAAATTTCTGGATCATTTTATACAAAGTAATTTACTATGTACTTAGATCTTGTCAGTATCTAAAGAAATACTTGCGTTTCTTTTTAGGTCTGTTTTTATACATGCAGATTTTCTAAACAAATTAGCTAAACAAATTGATTATTTGTTTAGCTAATTTTATATATTGTGTGTCAACAGTAATTATCATATCAGATAATTGATTAAGTAGGCCTCTACTTGACTGTTGGTTAAATCAACATGAATAAAGTATTGATTTTGCTCGCTTGTGGGTCAAACGCATTATTCATTTAATCAGGTGATATAATAGAAACATTTGTCTGCCTTTTTACATAGCCTACTTTGCGAAGTACATAAAGTAAATTATATTTATGGAGTTAATTACTGTGATCAGTCATTCATTACATTTTATGCTTTTTATATTGTACAAGTCTTAATAAGTAGGCCTATTATTATGATGTAGAGTCGGCATATAACAGAGCAATTTAATGTGTAAATTATAATTAATAATATTTAGTATCCCTTTGTATCCCACACATTAGCACAGCTTTGAATTAATTAATTAATTGACTTATTGAGTCAATATTTCAAGCTGAGTTAGCATAATAATTAATTAAGTGGAGGGAGGGGGTAAGATTATTTGAATTGTGGGAGCAGCTATTTCTATTGACATTGTTTAGTGTATGTATTGCTTTTGTATTTAATGTTTTCTTTGTTAGAATTTCATGTTAGTTAGATATTTTTATTGCGTCAAATATTTATACATACATTTAAGTGGCTTGCTTAGGTGTAGGCAAATTTTCAGTAATTTCCAAGCAATAAATCTTCTCAACCAATTGATACAATATGCAAACACTTGAAATTCAATAATGATAAGACAAAATAATTACAAAGCCTAAATTCACCTTGTAGTGCGCAGTATTTATTGACATATGATTGATCATGAGAGATCGTGCCCTTTTATGATAAGATTTCATTTTATTATCTGCAAAATCTTAAGTAATATGATAAGAAATTAAGCCGGAAGAATTCAACTACAAAATTCGATTTGTTAATTAAGCGAAACGTTGTAAATAAAAAAAAATTTTTAATTAACTTCTTCCCAACTCATCCTTATAATCATGCTAATTTTTGTTAGGTCTATCTTTGAACTAAACTTTTAACTTTCATTGCGAAGCAAGTTATTGGAATAAATACTGTGTTATAACAAACGCTAATAAATGAAAAGTAGGCCTAGCAATGAAACAATATATATTATTTCTATTTGGTTAATAAACGGCATACTTCGATTTAAAATATCACGCAATTGAAGCGATAACTAATCATAAATGAGTGAATGTTAAGTGTGAAAAGTTATGTTCACATTGAAATTACTCAAAATTTAAAATTAGTAACAGAATTGAAGGTGTGGTAAGTGAAATCGTAGGTGATGGCCTACTTCACGATAAATCATTGACTATCAGTATTTATTTTATTAATTTATTAAATCGAAATCAGTGTCTGCGTACTGAAAAATACATTTTGTCAGTGTTTTTTGTAGGGGGGGTCAGCCCCCCCGTATTTTAATCACTTACGGGACTTGAGAGATATACTTATCCTTTACTTTGATCATGAAAATCATCCATTTTGAAGTTCCTAAATTGTGGACTTCTTGCATTTTGGAGTTCAAAGCTGGCTGCGTTTTATATCTTACTAAACGAACTGAAGTCCAGTTTTCAATTTGATGACTTTCTTCTACAAACTTGTATTCAACAAGTATACAAGTTATGAAAGTGGACATTATAATGTCCCTGTGTTTGAGTGTCGAGGATCTTTCGCTGCATTTGAGAGACAAGATTCAACATACGGACGGACCTATGGGCAGTTTACACGATAGTTGCATCAAATATATGCAAATTCTACACAATCCGGACAAATTCAGAGCATATTTGGATAAATGTACATCACTCTGGACAAATATACATAGAATCTGTCCAATTCACACCAAATCTGTATCATGTATGTCGAATTCTACATGCTAAAGTTATCCCAAATAAATGAAAACGATGAAGTTTCATGAAAAGATTGAGAGTTTGTTATATGCGAAGCAAATACAAGCCATAAGTTGGTATACAATGGTTCCATTCAGTAAGTGGCTAATAAAAGATCTTGCATGTTTTTATGTGTCTTGTAAAATGTTCGTGCTTTTCTATATTTTATATATATACTTCTAGTCTATGTAAATATATTTATTTGACGACGAGATTATATATTATTTATATACAGATTTTTATATTTTAAAATTTTTATTGCTATATACTATTTTATTCTATTTAAGTGTAACGGTTTTTTTACTTCATTAACTCTGCAACAAACTACTATAAACTTCTCCAATGAAATCGTTCAAGATTAAACTTTTTAATTACTATAAAATTGGATGATATTATTTACTGCAGTCAATTTTATTAATTTTATTATTACTAAATACTAAACTCATACTTTTTTATGTGTTTACTTGTATTATTTTCTCAGTCTGTAGTAGTTCCACTGTAGAATCGCTTTATTTTGTTTCATTTAAATGTAACTTTTGTATAAACTTAAATTATAATATAGAATTATAATATGTATAAACTTATAATATATGCGTAAATTATATTATATGTTTAAAAAATTATTTGACTAATTAAAAGGTCTTATGTGGGCGTATGCAAGGGGTGTTACCCTCCCAGACTCCGCCCTTTAGAGAGCCTACACCAAGTAAAGATTGTCACATGAGCTATATACTAGCCAATCAGAGCGATTCGTTAGAATTGAAAGAATTAAAGTCACAGGTATGTCTATTTTAATTAAAAATGTTCACATCTCATAGTGGATATTATTTGTTAAATACTAACACTTGCATTAGTATTTGTTAAATACTAACACTTAAATACTAACAGTCTTGTTATATGTATATTCATATTTTTGAAACTTTGAGTTATAAACTTCTGTATCTTACTATGCCAATATTTCAGTAATGTTACTGTATTTTTTCAGGTCTATATCTATGAGATTTTGCCTGACGGGGGGGTGTCAACCCGCCCGCGCCAGTGCCTCCCCCTGGCTGTAGTTCACTTCACACTCGCTAGAGATTCTATCAATAAAAAAGGATTACTTTTGACTTCTTCTAACAATATTTCATCACCTCTAAATTCTGCAAATAAATCCATACATCCGATCTATAAAAATACCGTAAACACCATACAAATGCCGACATTAAGTTCTTTACCAGTTATTTTAAACAATGAAGAGTCAGCAACAACCAAAAGGCAGATTGTTGCTGTTGATGAAATCGGGACAAAATTGAACGATGCATCAGCTGAGAAGATAGTTGTGGATAATAATGCGAATAGTAGTTCAATCAAAATAAAGAAATCAGTCGCTTTTAAATCAGATATCAACTTAATGTGTTCGATACCTATAATGTTAACATCAAAACGATCCGCTTTGTTAAGAAAAAAAACTGAAACTAAACTGTTGAATGCTTCTCTAATTGAATCTAAAAGTGTAAACCTTTCAAAACCAATTATGATACCAAAGAAAGATAAATCTTTAAAACGGATTACAAACGATAGTAAAATCGCTGAGAAACGGACTGATTCTAATCGCAAAATAATCTCAGTTAATTTAAGAGATAGAATCAATACTGTATCGAATCAACGAAAATTAACTCCTGTAAAACAGTCTCCAGACATTATCGAAACAAATCAATTGAAGATGCAAATTCAAATTCCAGATGCAATGTTGAATGATCAAATGGATCAGTTGAACAAAAGTGTTTTTGACTATGAAGAGGATCCTGAGTTTTTTCAGTTGTATCGGGCCACTGCTTTGTCACTGAGAAGTCGTGCAGTTAAATCTGTAATGAATGAACAGTTTCACGGTACGAAGCCTCAGTTGAAAGATCCTAAAGAATTGGAGTTAGGTTGTGTTGATAATTTAACTGATTCAAAATCAAATACAAGAGATAGAATTAAGGCTGATCATCATAATCAAAATAATTCCAAAAATGCGCATCAAAATGGTTCAAAAAATGCGGTCCAAAATGGTTCAAAAAATGCGGTCCAAAATGGTTCAAAAAATGCGGTCCAAAATGGTTCAAAAAATGCGATCCAAAATGGTTCAAAAAATGCAGTTGCCAAGTTATATGATTTGACAGATAAGAGAATATTACGTTCTAATTCATTTTCAAACAAGTCTTCTGCATCATTAAAAGATAAACAATATGAAAATTCACAGCAGGATCCAACATGTCATAATTTCAAAGAGAAAAATGGATACTTGCTTAGGACACAAAATACAGAACCAACAACTGTTTCGCAAAAACAACAACAGATTCAATTTGCGAATGAATTAATATCGACTGAAACAGCAAAAAAACTTGAAAAAAAGAATCATACATCGATAAACGGTAGTAAATCGACATTAAATTTAGTCAAATCAGATAAACTATCCATTGAAAAAGATAATTCTGACAATAGTTCTTCACATCAAAGTACTGAAATATCAGAACTGAAAAAACACAACGGTACTAAACGCGCATTAAATTCTACCAAGGATGAATCTAATAAACCAAAAAAGGCTAAAATAGAAAATAATACCAATTCTACTATTTCTGAGTTAAAATCTAAAGATAGCAATGTTGCAAGTTCAAGCAAAGACCAAAATTGTCCAAATATTATAAATAAAAGTTCAAATGCTGTTGAAAATTTTCGAAAAGTTCTCTCTGTGGTTAGTTCTATTTTCAAACCAACAATTTCAATAGCATTATCTGATACCACACACTCTGGTACACAGTCTTTACTTAATCAGACTACATTATCAGCTAAAAACAAGCCACCCGTTTTAGTAAAACAGAATTTGATTTCTTCCATTCCACCAATCAGTTCAATCTCTAGCCATATTGCTCCAATAGTAAGTCTTGTAACTTCGGAAAATTCCACCTCAAGTCATAATTCATCCAGAATACCAATTTCTGTTTTTTCTATATCGTCCACAGGCCCTCACCCTTTCAGTTTGCCATTCGCTTATGTCAGACAGTCATCTGTTTTAAGTAATAAAGTTTCAAATCACACCTCTACTGAAACTAAATCATCGCAGCCAAATGTTCATGTAAATATTTCACCCTCTAATGTAATGTCTTCATCATCAAATTCTCCTGCAAAGAATTTGAATACAAAAACATTTAGTCATGAAAGTACATTATTGCATTTAATTTCAACAACTTGCAATTCAGTTACTTCTCAATCGAATTCAAGCAGCGATGGAAATATATTTGTCCCAATTACATGCTCTTCGCAATGTTTAAATGTGCAGTTAAATTTTCCAATCAATGTTCAGACATCAAATTCTACTCAATCAACTGCTAAAACATCTATTTCTGATTCTAGTTTGATATCTTTGAAAGGTACATTAACACAAACCACCACATGCCCAACTATCATAACACCTTCTGTAAATAAAACTATCCAGCTAAATAGTACCACCGTCATTCCACATTATGAACAAAACGAAACCTTCGCAAAATCAGTTGAAACTGAAAACCAAAAGCTTCTCGCCACACAACATGTATTCATACGAGATCTTACCCGAAAACTGGCTAAGGATCTCAATAGTGTAACATCAACAATCCGCCTCTCTCTTTCCAACATAACCCCCAGTTTCAGTGACCGACTAGCCAAGCGTACCATGCAAGAACTGGACGCTCGCTTCAAGGCTCTGACCCCTACCTGTCAGAGGTATCAGGCCTTGTGCGATCAAGCTCGTCGGTCAAACATCACCCTCCCAACTGTGAGAAGACTTAAGTGCCATGAGGATGCCTTGCATAGTTGCTGCGATATGCTCGTTGTGGTTTTCGATGAGTTTTACTCTTTGGAATCTCTTGTTGTTGATGATGTCAATAGAAAGAGATCTCTGACCTTAGACTGGCTGTCAAGACAGAAATCGTGTCTCATCAAGTGCCTTGAGAACATCAAAAGGGTGCTTGATGATGTCGTGTCTTGTAGTAGTGACATGGGCGTGGCTAAGCTGATTAATAATAAAGATAGAGATAAGATCGGTAGAAATATAAGTGATATAAGAAATGAAGGAATTCAAAGTGAAGTTTTAAACAATCAAACAGGAAATCAAATCAGTGATAATTCAATAAGATCAGATTTAGAAGCTGCTAATCAAAAGGACATAAATTCTACATATGTTAATAACTGTAATGAAAGTGAATTTTCCAGTACACCTTCTAATGAAAAAGTACATTCTGAAATTCAAGTAGATCAAGAAGAAAATCTACAAGATGAATCTAACAAGCAATTACTAAACAGAAGCCAAGCTTCATCGAGCCATAATAATCCAAACGAACCCCAATATTGTATTTCTAGCCCAGTTTTAAATGTCAATTCTATTGATGTGAAACAGGATGAAGATAACAGTGAAATGTTAAATGAAATAATCTCTCAAATAGTTGTTCCATACTCTAGTAATCCAACATTATTAATTAAGCGTGAAACTGATGAATTAGAATCGCAGAGTGATTCAACAAAATCAAACGTTTCTGCGCCTTGCACGATTATTTTCGATGCGGACTGTATTTTTCCAGTTGCAAATCAGCTAATTAAAGAAGAGATTAAATTTGCTATTCCAACAAAGAGAACGAATGAGATTCAGCCTGAGTCTGTACCTACTTCACCTAATATTTGTGAACAAAATCAGTTAAATTATGAATCTAATGTAAGTGAAACTTCATGCAGTAATTTAACACATTCTAATTCAAATATAGAAGAATTTACTCAGGAAAAATCCACTTATTCTCAAGAGGTTATATATCCTGATCCTTGCACTGCTTCTATTAAACACGAATCAAAAAATGTCGAAAATATTTCAGATGGTTGTAGTCAATGTAATTTTAGACTTATTGGTAGTATTCTATTGGATGAACAAGTTCAAAATCCCTTAATTTTATGTGATATACAAAGCGAACCGAATGAAATTGACTTTACAGAATCAGACGTTAAAATCCATCAAGGCGATTCAGTTTCAGAGGAAAATTTCACTTTGATTCATTTAAAATCGGAAAGAAATTTAAAATATTCAAATTACCCTTCATTTGATCGTGATATAATAAGTCGTGAAAGTTTAACATCTAATATTAATGTATCGCAAAATAGCAATGAATTGAACGAAAGGCAAATTTATGATTCTAATGTATTTGCTTCAGCTGAAGATAACCTATCTCTGTTAGCCAGTGTTGCAATGACTGCTTTAGACTTAGAAAATGCTTCATCATTATCTTGTACACAATCTAGTGTTCATGAAAGACAAACTACATCAATAGATGACTGTATCGATTTAAATGAAATTGTTCCGCAAGAAAGCATGACAGATTACATAACAAATTCAAGCTCAATATACACTCAGTCAGGATACGCAGGTTTGTATTCTAGTAATACACCACAGGAATATAATCAACCAATGATTTCGTCTCAACAAATAAATCTTCATTCTAATTTGTCCCAAAGTAATTATATTAACCCTTCCAGAAATTTTGATTATTTTTCTCAAAGTGATGTCGACAAAACATGTAATTCAATTCAAACTAATCCTGCATTTTCTCCTGGCAATGTCACTGAAGAAATATCATTTAGTTGCTGGAATTCTAATCCACTACCTTCATTACATCAACAAATAGACAGTTTAAATCAATCTGGAACCCACTCATTATTTGCTTTTCCTCAAACTGTACTCAAAGTCGAACCGATACAAGATGATCCCGATGATAATTTGAATCCAGTTATTTCAGAAGTAAGATCCTTAAACACACCGGCGAATACTTCAGAAACTTCAGAAAATACTTTAGAAAGTATAGCGTTAAATTTTCAGCAGTTACCAAGATGGTGTGATACACCTCTATACGATGAGAGAGCTCCAAGCAGATGCCTGTCACAAATCACACCTTATTTACAAAAATATGTGAGTCAAAATTCAGCGAGTGTTATAACAGAAATTTTGCCGACATTTCAAAGTAATTCAGCTGATTTTAGTGAGAAATCTAGTGCTCAAGCTCGGTCTAAATTTGGTAGTATCCCATATATATATCCAATAAGTTATTCAACGAATTTAAAGACTTCGTCATGCAGTGCTGTTAATAATATACAACCATCTACTGAAAATGTTAGCAGGAATATATTATGTAATACTTGCGATGTCATTTTAACGTGTGACCAGCAAATAAGTTTATCAAATAGTAGTTTAGAGAATCTTTCAGATGTACCATATATAAATCAAGCTGCAATTGCACAGAGAGAATATGATCCTAATTCCTTTCAAAATTCTACAATAGCTCAAAATATTTCTCATATATCAGATAAAGATTCGTGGATTAATCATTCTCAAGAATCGTGTAAAATACCTTCGAAAACCTGCATAAGTAATCGATCGATCATCCTAAGCGCTCGGCATTCATCAAATTCATCATTTTCTTCAACAACTATTGGAAAAGATGAACTAAGAAAATCAATCGAAAATTTCACCGCTTGCGCTTTACATCCACAATCGCAGTTTCAAAAATATCGTAAATCCAGTGTTTTATCTTCTGGAGTAAAATTAGGGTTGAGTAAACCGGCTTTTGCGAGTAAAGCTATTGTGAAAGAGGGACAGGATTGCTATCCGGGTAAGTCTTTTTCATTCGCAGCCAGGTGGCGACAGTTGTATATCGACTCAAATGACAGAATATACGTACCATCTTTGATTAAAAGTCGAGCTAAAAGAGAGGCAGAACGAAAACAAGAAACACTAGGGATTAATGATTGCAAGAAGGATTTTGACGGTGAGAAAAATGGTTTTAAAAATAACGATACGACTGATATAAGTGAAAGACTTTTTAAATTAAGTGGGCAGGATAGAGAAGTTAAACGGAAATTGAAAATAAACAGAAAATTGAATCAGAAAAGAAATCTGAACGTTAAAAAAAACTGGATGGAGAGAAAGAATAAGAATAGTTTTATGAACAAATACGAAAAATTTCGAGATTTAAAATATAGCAGGCGAAGATTAAGATCAAAAAGTGGAGAGAGAGAAAATAAATCTAAATCTATAGTTTCATTACTTACTTTAAAATGTTTTGATTACGATAGCAATTTTACTGCTTTTGATCGAAGAAATTCAAGGCAGGATAGAAATCGATCGAATTCCAGCAGAAGAGTTCAAAACTCAACTAGTAGTAGAAGTAGAGAGAAAAGTAAATTTACAAATAGAAATTTCAGTTTTGAAAGAAACCAAAGAAGATCAGTCACCCCTGTAACTTCAAATAGAAATAATCAAAAACGCGATTTAAATCGAAACGCACGATTAAATCAATCAAATAGATCTATAAGATTAAACCAATCAAATAGATCCATAAGATTTAATCAATCAAATAGATCCATTAGATTAAACCAATCTATGCATCGTGATTACAGTTACAGTAGGAGCAGATCGAGATCATCACGAAATGACAAAAATATTCGACATGAAGCCACTAATTTCAGATCTACTCGTAATGCAAGACGAAGAAGGAACGATTCAAAATATAGAAATCGAAGTCGATCTAGGTCTGATAATTACAGAAGTCGTAGCAGAAAAAGTAGAAGCAGGAGCATTTTACTTGGCAGACGAAGTAGAAGTGTGTCAAGAACTGGATGTGGAAAACGCAGTAGAAGCAACATCAGGGACAAACTAAAACTGTCTTCCAAAAGTTCCAATCTGGATACTATGATGGATGCATTTTTGCATAAAGTAATGCCGCGTAATAGCGTTGAACGCCAACTTGCCAGCAAGATTGAATCGCTATTAGATAAGCAGTCATCTTTCAGTGAGTACGGTGGATTTATTTATCCATCAAACGGGTATTTAGCGTCACCTGTGAATGATAATCAAAATTATTCAGTTGTACACCATGAGAATAATATAAATGCATCTATATACCCACATAATCAGCAAATTACTTATGTTCCAGTGTTTCCTCAAACAAGTTTTTCTAGCAATAATTTGAATAGAAATAATTCTCGAAATAATCCAAATTCTGATGATTTATTTGATGATGCATTTGTTCGTAATCGAGACGAAACGGTTGAAGATTGTTCGAGTGAATTGGATATAAATTATGATAATTGCTCACCGATTGCAGGTCAAACAAGTTTTTTGTATAAAGGGGCATCTCAGAGGGATTTAATCGAAGAACAGAAAGAAGATCAGTCAGTTCCGGATGGTTACATTTGCGTTGAGCCTTTATTGGTGAATGTTTCGAGAAATTTTGAGAGAGATAAACTGTTGACTGATTCAGTTAGCTCGAAAAAGAACTCTGAAACTGATAACATAATTCAAAAGATAAATAAAGAAAAAGTATTTAAAGAGAAAACTGCAAAAGTTTCACAGTTTAAATTACTTCTGTTACCTAATAAAGATATTACTCCAGATAAAACTTCTGATGTAGATACTATAAATAAACTAAACGATAAAAATGTTAATCAAACAGTTTCAAATGGAAATCTTGCAAACAGTGAATCTGTACTAAATCAGGATAATATACCATCTAGTTCTAGACTGGTTAAAAAATCTAATATTATTTCCAATAGAAAACGCTTACCAGTTGTAGTGGACCAAAATGAATCACTGAAACTGCTCAACGCGGCTATTGACAAAATGTTTGAAGTAAAAAATCCTCATATTTCAACGCACTGCTCTGCCACAAAAAATGAAAACTTTCTGACTGAATCTACCTTATTTGAAAAAGCGAAACAGTGTGAAATTATACATACTACCAGAAACAATTTACAAGACGATTTACAACAACCAATTCTACAAGAAAAAGATACAAATAATGCATTATATCGTCTAGAAAATGACGTCATGTCACTACAAACTAGTCAAGATGACGTCACAGCGACGCTTTCCCGCCTTGAAGCACACAAGCCTGAATGTGACGTTTTAACAACGAGTAACTTTAGCACTGAGCTATTTGTACACGGATTGAATAACTACGAAGATTATGAATATGAGGGTTAATGAGTTTCTAGCTTTCAACAACCATGGTATAGCCTACTTCAATGTCTTTCTTTCTTTCTTTCACTCTTTCTCTCTTTATTTCTTTCTTTCTTTCGTTCGTGTTTTACTCTATATCCTGTTGCGATTTTAATCGCCTTCAAGGACTTGCTTTTTTTCAACTTGACTCGACCACATGTGGACTTTTTTTGATGGTTTCGCGTCAAGTTTGATCAGAATTTATGATTGTTTGACGGAGAGAGTGAAGTTAAAATAAATCGTCAACAATTACAGCGTGTTTGTATAAGCTTGTTCTACGAGTCATGATTAGTATTAACGATGCAGAGCTTACGGTGGTGGATTAGTCAGAAGCTAAAGAAATACAAACTATTTGACCATAAAATTTGATAACACTACATTAAAGTTCAAATTAAATATTGATGCGTGAAAGTTAAAGTTCAGCTTTCTGTTTCGCTCTAGTTTATGTTGATGCTAGAATATAAAGTTTTCGGCAGAAATTGTTGATACGACTTCATTGAAAATTAATGACAGATTTATAAATGATATAAATTAAAGAAAATCAGACATTATGGTGAAGATTGCTTGTTAAAACGTAATATATATTGAATGCTAGTCAGCAATGTTTATTACGTAGACTGTGCTACTGTCCAAATACACGGTAATTGGACGGTAGCACAGAATGCTACCGAATGTTCTAGCGTCTCAAATGTTCTAGCTTTAAACGACAATTTTATCTGTTATTTATGAAAATATATATTATTATTGTTGTTCTCTTGTAATATAAATTGTATATCTACTAATAAAAGTATTTCGAAACACTTTCAATTGTAAATATTTTGATTATGTCTTAAGTGTAAATTAGTTTATTTTCTATTGTATTTGAATACTGTATTTTTGCTCATATGTTTTGTATTTGACATTCGTATATTTTTATTACATTGATTTCATGATTTAATTACTAACGTTACATAATAAATAATATTTGATAAATACTTTTTCAGAAATTAAATTTTAATATCCGAATTATCATTTGATAATTCGAAATTTGATAATTTAATGACATATATCGACTTTACTAAAGGGTGCAGCAAGTTAATGCTATATTAAAATAATGTCACATTCTTTAACGAGATTCGAATCTGATTTTCCGCGACCGGCGATTCACCACTTCACCGACAAGCTTCAACTTCAAGAAATAAATGGGACAAAAAATATTTCAATATTGTCTACTCATTGTTCTCTTGATACTTACTCTCGCTACTTAATTATTTTCTTGCTACTTACTCTCGCTACTCAATTATTCTCTTGCTACTTACTCTCGCTACTTAATTATTCTCTTGCTACTTACAAAAGGTATTATTTTCTCAGTCGAGTTGCCTTCGTCAAAAGTTTCTTCTTCAACAATGAGTCACAAAGTTATCTAACTTTATCGACTATAATAATAGATGCTGCAACAAAAGGAAACCAGTCGACTTTTTGTGGCGATTGATTAGTTATTTCGCTATTTTTACATTAATTCGACTTTATTTTAATTGAACAGAAGAGAGTTAATTTAGTGCAAAACT
>JAQIXG010002473.1:0-17639 GCA_034700105.1 Oconnorella tubifera | reverse complement strand
AGACCACTTAGCTATCCTCAGATGGACGTCTTTCTAGTCTGCTTCAGCGTCATTTCCCCCTCGTCTTATGAGAACGTCAAGGAAAAGGTTTGTAGAGGTTGAAGCTTGCTTCATTCTTTAATAAGATGTTTAATTTATGTTTTAGATATGCTATAATGTAGATTTTTACTTTAACTTGGAGAGAAAAATGATTATAGGATGATTTTTCAAAGGACAATTGACGAATTGTCCGTTGACGAATCTTCCTTTGACGAAACATCCGCATACCAGAAATATTACTTTGTAGCTTTATTTGTAATGCTCTATTGTGAAAAGCAAAACGAGTAGTTCATTTTGTAAGAATTTAAATAAGAAGTTAGGAATATTATTCATTATATTCTTTCTACGTCAACATTTAATGTAATTAAATTTTGACGTAAATAACTAATTGATTATTTATTACTACTTCCTGTTTTGCCGAATTTAAGAATATAAATTCATATTCTTTTCGCATCATATTCTTTTTGCGTCAAAATCTAGCCTAACTATCAATTAATTAATACTATTTCTTGTTTGTCTCCAGTGGGTTCCAGAGATTACTCATCACTGTCAGAAGACTCCGTTCCTATTGGTTGGGACCCAGGTGGATCTCCGTGATGACGCGGGTACTTTAGAGAAGTTGGCTAAAAATCGCCAGAGACCCATATCACTGGAGGTGGGAGAGAAGCTGTGCAAGGAACTGAAGGCGGTCAAATACGTAG
Organism: Oconnorella tubifera; assembly: GCA_034700105.1. NCBI lineage: Eukaryota > Metazoa > Annelida > Clitellata > Enchytraeida > Enchytraeidae > Oconnorella > Oconnorella tubifera. Next base: position 16,899 of record JAQIXG010002473.1, on the reverse strand, counting down.
AGTGTTCTGCTCTGACACAGGTCTAACTTGTTCCAATGTTTTTCAATAATTGTTTTGGTTCTAGGACGACTATTCATCAAAGGACGATTCGTCAACGGACTGTTCATCAAGAAATATTTTTAAAACGGACGATTCTTATAACTCCTAACCCTAACCTTAACCTTAATTCTAACACTAATCTTAACCCTAACTCTAAATCTAATCCTAAATTTAAATTTTCTCTAAATTTAATCCTAACCCTAAACCTAACGAATATCCTTGACGAACAGTCCATTGACGAATCGTCCTTTGACGAAACATCCGTATATCATTATTTCATTTTCAAAGCGCTTACATTGTGTTTCTTAAATTATTTCATTTTTCAATACCATGTCGCTGAGTCGAGTTTTTAGGATATTATTGTAATGAGAACTGTTTATTGCGATATTTTTTATTCTTGCTAGAAATTTCTTTAACGTTTAACATTGCTTAATAGTATTTGTAAGTTTTGAGTTTTGTAATATAATATTATTCAATTCATTTCGAGTAGTATATAGTCTCTGATTTGCCTTTCATAAATCGTAAATTTTATGAATTTTGAAAGCATCATTATATAGTCATTATAAAGAATTATTATTTTAAATAATGTTTTATTTTGAAGAGTTATTATTTATCTGTAATAAGTATCCTAAATTGACCTCAGGACAGGAAATTAAGGAATAATAGCGGTTTAGTTTTATATTATTTATTCACTCATTGCTTGAATTTGTTTTGTGGCATATGATGTCGAGTAATTGTCTTTTATTGAAATTTCATTCTATGTTGATGCGATGTTAAGCAGTGAATAAAATGAATACTCGATTAATATAAGATTGAGGCATAGATGATATTACCGTCTGTAAGTTTAATGCTACAGATGTCAATTTATTGGCAGTTGTTTTAACACGAGTCAAAGTGTGATCAATTGGAATCTAGAAGTTTTTGGTTTTTTAATTTGAATGATTCACGTTTTAGTTACCAGTGGACTTTTTGTCTAATTTCAACATTAATTATATTTGACTAAATTTTATGTCAGCTTTGAATACTAATTTTGCAATTAAAAAATCAAAAGTCAATGATTTCAGTTACTTTTTGTGAAAACAATACAATTATTTATTTGACAAATGTATTAAAAGAAAATGAAGATAACTTCAAATTCTATTCACAAACAGTAACAATAAACTATTTTTTATATAATTTCAAATATACATTTTATAAAATAACCTGAATTTTATTTTGAAGTCCAGTTTTTTATATTTAAAATAATAATGTTTGTTGTAATAATATTTCTCGAATTAATGTTGTTTTAATAAATAAAACTGGTATTTGTTATTTATTTCTAGAAAGGATTAAAGAATGTTTTTGATGAAGCCATATTGGCTGCATTGGAGCCCCCAGAGCAGAAGAAACGTCCAAAATGCTGTATACTGTAATCTACTTTCTCTTTTAATCTACTTCAATGATAACGATCCTATTCCTGTTTATGAGAAGATTCTCTGGATACATTGCGAATTTTAGTATCTTGTTAAATCACACTTAGCCAATATTGTGAATGTTAAAAATTAAACCTTTTATTAATAAAATAACTATATAGTAATGTAATAATAACTTTAGGCTTTATGTGTTGAGATAAAATATATACTAAAAGTAGTGTTATAACTAGTTTTGTTAGCAGGCTTTTTGAAATTAGTAGTATGGTCTTTTCCATGTAGATTTATGTTCATATATTTCTTTTGGGAAATGAAAATTAGTTTACAAAGTCTTTGCAATAGAAATTATAATTAGTGAGTGTGTTAATTAAGATTCAGGAGTTAACTTATAACTTGGTTTCGATAGGCCCCGTTAACAACATTTTTTAAGATTTTTTTGTGCTGATGTGACATTAAGCGACAACAATTAAAATGATATTTGTGTATTGTATGTGATATTAGAAGGAGAGTTAAAATAAAAATATTGTAATTTACAAAATGAAATAAATTTTAATGTCAAAAACTTACTGAAGAAGTTATTATAAGTATATTAATTATATTAACGAATATAATCAAGATAGTTTTTTCTGCTTTTGTTTTATACACAGTAGAATTATTTAGAATTGTATTTTTTATATAAATTGTTGGAATTTATTGGGTTTTTGAGTTTCTGCTTAAAATATACTTGTAATTTTTGCATTAGAGTTTAAGAATCATGTAATAAAATTGATTGTGTACAATATATTTATTAACTATACGTAATATTATACTATTAATTATCTAATATATATTAATACGATATTAGTTAGCTTTTGAAACTTTAAAAAAATCGCAGAATATTTAAATTTTGTCGATAAAATCAAATTTACTGTAGGAAAGTGTTATAATTATTAATTGACAGGATTTTGGCTTTGCTAGAAATATGTATTTATATAAAATGTGAATTGTGTGAAATTCTGTAATATGATTTATATATTTATAAATAGTTTTCGTATAATATATATATAATATATTTAGTTTCATTGATAATTAACTTTTAGCGAAATAAATATTTTATAATATTATTATTAATATATATTAGTATTATTATGAACGTGTAATGTATTTGTATAAATCAATGTAATGTATATTATGGTAACTTACATGTGCTATTTTATACATAACACATATTTTATACGTAAATATGAGTTACCAATAATTTCTACTGAAAAAATGAGTTTTGTTCGATCTTTTATTTACTGTAATCATGAGAAATGGTTCATTATAACATTATACTTGATTAACATATTTTTATGTTGTTTTATTATTATGTGAAAGTTTAATTCTCTGCTTGATTAATAGAAGACTTTTTCAATCTGCATTTCTCTAAATTGATATTGTGTTTTTGATATTTACAATTGGTTTCTTTATTGGTATTTTATTCATTTATTTATTCAGTGCTTGAAAACTATAGGGAATATAAAAATTGTGGACACCTTTTTAATGTTACTTAACAAGATATAAAAGCATCGATTTAGTGTTTAATGACATTATCTTCATTCAATTTAATATTTGAATTATATTCTTAAATCGGGTTTATTTGTTTTTAAACTCTTAATTTAATATATCATAAAGTTTAGACTCAAATTTTCTTCACAACTAACTTGTAAATTTAAGATATATAGGAATATTTTCATGTAATGCACGGATATTGACAGAATGCCTTAGGTCTACATAAAGTACATGAAATATATTGTAGAATTATGGAATTATATTGAAAAAGTCAGATATTAATAAATCAATCAATCAATCAAAGCTTAACGTCTGTTTAACCGTCGAGGGACGATGTCGCAGACGTCAAAATAAAGCGTTGTTATGTAATGTATACATTAATTTAGTAATTCTGTTGTCTACTTTTAATCAAAATTCTCTCATTTCTCTCTAGTTTTTCTCAAAATTGTAATGTTGTAATTTTGTTTGTTTAACGTATACTCAATACATTTAAGCTAGATAAAATATAAACTAGCTCTACTTATATTCTCATTTTGCATGTTTTTTGTAATAGTGTTTATTTTGCTTATTTGTAAATCGTGATTAACTTTTTCGTTGATTTGCAATGTGGCTGAGTCTCTTTTTTAGGATATTATTGTAGTGACATCTGTCTACTGCGATATTTTCTGTTTTTTAGCTACAAATTTCTTTAACGTTTAACATTGTTTAATAGTATTTGTAAGATTTGAGTTTTGTAATATAATATTATTCAATTCATTTGCTGCTTTCGTGTAATACATAGCGTCTTATTATTGTTATCTTTTAAGTTTACAATAATCAATTTATATGCTGCCGTATTAATACTATGTGACAATGTTAATAATAGTATATCATTTCGGAATTATGTCTTAATGAAAAAGTACTAAATCAAAATTGAAACATTTATTTAAAATCCTACTCACTTTAAAGATATCTATTTATCAGTTCTAAGTTTATATATGATTTCAATTTGAAAGTTAGATCTTATTTATATTTCTAATGCTTCCACTTTAGAAAATAGCAGTTAAAAATACAATAAAATTATAGAATTACACAAATCCACTTTGATAACATCTATTAAATTTATTACAATTGCCGATAATTATTTATACACTACAGCGTAATTATTATCGTGAAACGAGTATTTCAAGTGAATTAAAAATATTTCGTAAAGTTTCAATTCACTTCTTGAAAGTTGTTTGCTTAAATCTGAATCAAATTACAAAAATTAGTTTTAAAACTAGCGCATCGAAACAGTTTCAATACATTATTATTTTTTGAACTTAAAACATAACTATTATATAAGCAGTTACAATTGAGCCTTCTCAATAATTATATTCAGTTACAATTGAGCTTCCCTCAGTTAAATTTTACTTTTTCCAACACGATACGACATTAACTAAACATTGCAATGGCTGACGTTTCTTCACTTCAAGATGGCGTCTTTTCTTCTGAAGGGATTGCAGGTTGATCGTCATTTGGCGCTCTAAGTCCAGGACGTCTCTAATTTCTCTCTGGATGTCCTCGCGCAGTTTCCGTTCGAGGAATCGTATCCTCGATTCATCGCTTGTGGACTGCATAGAGAAATATTCAATTAGAAACGTAGAATTATGTTATAATAAATTCATTTATTATAACATAATAATTATAATTTATTATAACAATAATAATTATTAATTGACAATAATTAATAATAATTTAGTAATTAATTTAATTGATTATAAAACTTATGATTAAAATCAAATAAAATTGGCTGAATTTCAATCTATCTTGGTTAATTGAGCCATGATTATGGCAATGGCGGATCCATAGGGGGGCTATGGAAGCAATCGCCCCCCCCCTACATAGTTGATATATTTATTTTATATGTTAATTTAAAGCTTGATGGAGCGATCGCCCCCCACCCTTACATAGTTAACATAATTGTGCGTAATAAATAAATGTTAAGCTGGTAAGCTTATATAGATACATATCGATCCTGACTTTTTATCAATGATGCAACAATGTTAAAAAAACTTGCTAAAAAAACGTAAAACCTAGATGATAACCTAAATTAATAAAGAAATAAAGATCAGCTCTGATAAAAAAAAAATCGCCCCCCCCCCCCCCTACCTACTGGATAGCCTGGATCCGCCACTGGTTTACGGTTGGAGCATTTTCAAAGTATTAAATTAATCAATGATAACGATGAATATCGCACAGAAAACTTGAAAAATGACACACAATGGCAATTCTTAATCCAAATTCGCAATTTATATTTATGAGTGAGGGTGTATAATGTATTTAATACGATGTCTACAATTTAGTTGATGAGAATTATGACGTTTTAGCTATCAGCGGCTGCCAAATAAATAAATTTCAAAATCTCAACTCAACTGTGTTTCTTAAAATGTGATACATAATATTGTTATAACAGAAAAATACAGTCAAAATGAGTTCTGAAAAGAGATCGGAATTCAACGATATTACCATAGACGCATACCATATTTTTGAAAATAAGGACCATTTGTACAATTAAGCTCATCTTGCATGACTGTAATTAGACTTTTGTGTCAAACCTATAATATGATACTCTTTAATTCTTAAAACAAATAGTATTTCAAAATTAAATAACAATAAACTTTATACAAATGCAGTGAATGAAGTACACTCTACACAAAGATCTACAACAGTATAGGTTTACTCTTAAATATATCTCTAGCTATAAAGATATAGAGCATAAAAGCGCTATAAATAAACTAAAACTAACTCAACCTAAAAGTGACATAGATTTATGTTTAAAACTATAAACTTAATAAGATTTCGTTTTAAAAACATTTCAAATTTTAAATTTAAAAGCTCTTTGTTAATCTTTCCTAATTGTCTTGCAGTATTAAAATGTACATTAATTGTCAGACAAGATCATAAGTGATAATGATTTGTTTCAGAATCTGACAATTTCTCCATCGTATTATTCATTTTCTTTCTTTTTTGTAATAACGTCTAAAATAAATTAATTTTAAAATGCGAAAAATGTGGATCTTCTCCCAAACTTGAATGACCCATATATATTTATTATAATCAATTTTCTCAATTGTACATTTTAATGTTATACTTTCAACACATGTATGTGCCGGGTTGCTTTCTAGTCATCATAAAATCGTCATCCTAAAGTGCTCGCTGCACGTTTTGAACTCTGCTGACCAGATATCATCTCACGTCCCGCTACGAACTATCGTCACCTCTACTGGAATGATTTTTCTAGACGACTTGTCTTTTACGAGCCCACGTGACCAATCCGACCCCCACCAAGCTACGAATAAATTATGCATGGAAGTGTTTAAAACAAAGAGGATTATGTCCGACATATCACGTTCTGTTATAGCCACCTGCTTCGCTGACAGAGAACTTTCATTAAGTTTCTAACTCTTACTATGATCAACTTGTTCATTACCAGATTCTATCATCAGTGCATGTTGTTTGGATATTACATTTTGTTTTATTCATTTCCAGTATTTCAATTAGACAATTACAACTATTTCATCAGATGCTAACTTGGTGTAATATGTTACCCTGAAAATTATTCGCTCGTTAAAATTCTAAATCTTTCGATAATAAATAAGTTATATAAGCGTTTTATATAATTAGCACCATATAATGGACATTCATAATCGTTCAGCTATTGCATAGCGATCGCCATAAACAAAGAAGAATTTAGAGCGTGGTGACTGAAAATCAACAATCTAAATTTCAGAAAGATGAGGCTTGTTAAAAATGTATGCATTATTTTAATTAGCATCTATCTTTGTTAAAATTTGTTGCAATTATTTTGCCTATATATGCGGATTTATTTTAACACACTGGCTTATCACATTAAGCGGCTCTTATTTGTAATTAATGATAAAGGCAATATAAAATAGAATGAGCAAAAAATGGTAGGCCTACTCGTCAGAAAATTCATAGGAATCTAAATTCCATTTATTTAATTGAATTAATTAACAGACAAGTAGGGCCAATACCGGAGAGTCACATTTTTCAGGTCATCCGATCCCCACTCCCATATATTTTAATTATTAATCCTGCTCTATTAGTCACGAACAAAGTCTATTATAATTAATTTTAAAGCTTAAAAGCTATAAAAATAAAATAACAGATATTCCATCAATGCATCGTGTTTTGAACGAAATGAATTCACTTTAGTCACGACAGAGAAGCAAGTCAATATCACGTGACGTAAATAATTACTAATTTTAGCTACTTGTAAAAAATTAATCTCTTCGAAAATACAAAAATGTAAGTGATTTAATAAAAATGTATGTAGCAATGGATACAAATATAAAATAAATGTCTAGGAATAAAATTGCGCCAATAGTTTTAATATACTGTTTTTTGAATTCATAAAAAACTAATATTTCACATTAATTAATGTTTGCTGCCTTTACTCAGCTATTAATCCTTTTAAAAATTGATAATGAATTAATTTGAGCCCATTGTCACTTAAAATTAGATAGCTTTTTAATTCAAAATCGATGTCAGAGATCAATAATTGAAAAAAGAATTTAAACAATAAGCGCAACAAAATAAAAATAGCAATGCCACGGGTCCTACTAGAATGTTATTTCATTCGAATATCTATACGATTTGAATATTTTTAGAAGTTTTAATTCTATAAAGGTTACATGTTTTATATAAAAACCAACCCATGATTCTAATTATGGATTAGATTATTTCTGTAATAATACAAATTCCATCCTAGTAAAGCAAAGCTATACATTTCATTCATTGATAGTATATACATTATAATTGCAATCAATTTTGAGGCTAGCTTAAAATAATAAGTTAGTAATAAACACTAATAATGTGATGCAATTATTACAATTGTTTATGATCACTCAAACGAAAGCAATGTCAGTAAAAGAAAACAAAAGTATATCTAAATAATAAGAATAATATAGAGAATCTATAGTCTGATACTTCCTTCTTTTTCTAAAGATTAAACCGTCTTCTTTTGACAGAGAAAATTCAATACTTTTTGCTATTGGGCAGATTCTCTGTCAACATAAGTCAAGTTGTATTAAAGCGAATCGTCTATATGTAATAATATTATAGTTCCCGAGAGGTTGTTGTTTGAAATAAGCAGATCGTAAATATATGAAAAGAGCGAACTATAAATTCACTCTTCATGTATGACTATATTAGTAGTCCCAGTGGTTTTGATGCTCTCGCGGCCAGTATCAGTGTAATGCGATTAAATTGACATAAAACTTAACAGTGAGAACCGCTGAATTAGGTTAATGATTAATTATGTCAAAAGGCTGACAAAAGCATTATTTGTGCACGTCAATAAAATACGTGAAGCAGCTTAGATTTATTCACAAACTTTTGAATTCGTTCAAAAAGTATAGAGTTCGACTTCAACAACATATTCATTTTATCACTACATTTGACATGTATGTTTGCAGTGAAAGGGACAGGATATATCTACTATGGATAAAAATGCATAGTTTCAAAGATGAACGTTATCGTTTAGCTGGACAAATGTAAACATATGACTCGAAATTTATATTATTTATCGACAAGAATTTAAGTAATAAATTAAAGTTCAAATTTTGTTTTCATATCACAGCAATTTGTGGGGCTCTGTCTGATTAGAATTTGGATGTTGGCAATATCAAGCTTTTCATTAGCTATAATAATTATTGTATCTTCCATTTTTGCTTGCTACTTTTCATATTATACAATTCTACTTAATGATTCGCAATGAATCAATTTTGCAGAAGGGTTAACAGAATCTGATGATGAAATAATTAGACAAGAGCGATTTGTAAAGTATTAAAACAAATAGTAAAAGTAATGACTGCCAAAACGTCTAATTATAAAACATCAGTAGGCCTAATTTATGCTATTTGCTGAAATCATTTCATTAAATGACAGATTGGCTGTGAAAATTGGCTGTAGAAATATTAAAAAGTTTCCTTTGGAAATTATTTTGACTTTGATATTTAATTTTTCAGTCGATTTGTCAGAAGTTGTCGTTACAAATAGAAGCGATATCTGTCATTCATAAAAGCATCATCAAATTGAGAAATTGCGATAATTTGCAAAAAACTGAAATAATTATTTAGATTTTTAATTTTCTGGAAAAGCTTTCGTCACTTATATTGTGACACTTAGCATTGACATTATGATTTACTTTATACTTTAGATTGAAAAGTTATTATAAGGGTTAGGGTTAGGTAAGATTAGCTTTGAGAAAACAGAATTTCCCTAGTTACATTAATATAGCCTAATGATAACCATATTTCCGAAATAATTTTATAATTAGTTAATAATATTTATATAATTATAAATATAATTGGAATACTTTTATAATTAGACAACTTTATTAATCAAAACTAGATTTTTTCAACCATTTACTGAGTATAAACATTTCAACTTTTGATCTTATAGTTAGGATGAAAAACTCAAATAAATGTCTATATTTAATTTATTTAAACACTTTATTATTATTGGCCTTATGCGTACATTATCCTCAAAAATTAAGTGATGATCTTTTTAAGATTATCACTCAATTTTGGTGTTCAATTACATATATAATAATCGGTCTCTAACTTTTTGTGTTGAAAACATCTATCCATAGAAAAAATGCGCTACATTGTCACAAGGGGCGGGGAGGGGGCGATTTCAACACTAAACTCACCTATTTGACATAACAAAAAATGTTTTTACCTTCAATGAAGGGGGGGGGGGTTAAGACCCCCGAACCGCCTCCCCACGCCTTCGCCACTGTGTACTTTTATGTTAACATTATATAGCGGTATGTAGAACACTAAAAGTCCGCAAGCTGATAATAATATAAAAATTCTGTGTAGGGCCTACTGTAGGCCTCATCAACCAGTGGCTGAAGCAGTCGTGAATAACGTAATAAGAGAAGTCTAAATTGAGCAAATGTTCAACTAATTATAGAATATTGAGTTAAGGACTGGGTGGCGAACAGGATTCACTAGCTTCTAAAATATTACTATGAAAGATAAATTCATGTCGTACCGAAAGTCACGCTATTTTAATAATGACACAAAAAATTTAAACTTTGCGAAAATTCTTAGGAGATTGCTTTAATACCATAAAATATCTCATGAACAGTTTTTAGTCAATTGCCGCGAGCTTAAGTGAGTAAGCTATACTAAGCTTTCAGTTTCGCGAATTGCAAGTTTAATGATTTAACTGTTTAAATTTGTAATCACTCTGATTCGAAAAACTGTCTCTTTATGGTTTATAATATACAAACTGAAGAGTTCCTAATTTAGGGAAATGGTATAAATTCACCGAAACAAGTTTTATTTAGGTTTTTTTAAACGTGAACTGAAATGCATAGGACCTAATTTATTGCAGGGGCGGGTTTACCAAAGTGACAAACAAGACCATGGCATTGGGACGATTTTTTAATTTAAAAAAAGAACATTAAGTTAAACTTAATGTTTACATTTAAATATAATTTTTTTATTATTTTGTTTTTATTTAAATTAAACTTAATTTAGAATAGTGAGCCAACTGTAGAAAACAATAAATAAATATTATAGTTATAAGTTGTTATTTTTGGTTTCCTAAAATGTGAAAAATATGTAAAAACCTCGAAACATAAATTTTCGGACGACAGAGAAAACTTGTCATTGGGGCGATGGTTAAGTTAAATCCGCCCCTGTATAGGCCTGCTATAGTGTATTAGAAATTGAAATCATTTCGTAATATATCATAATCTCACTTATAAGCATTTCATAGGAATATACAAAATCGATTATAATCGTTTTTATCACTTATTTTATGATTTCAACTATCTTATTGCTATGTACATGTTTTATAAAAGATATGACCGAATCTCGCGCGCAGATCTAGATAGAAAACCTATACACTGTAGGTCCTATACTATAGTATCAATTAACAAATAGAATATATCCTGCTAATAATTTTGGTAAACTTTTTACTTCATAAAATATATACAGGAATAAATATACATAAATATACATATGTCTTCTTGTTGTAACTGACAGTTATAAGAAGAATATCTCCATGCAAATAGTATTAGCAAACGATAAGTTTTACATTTATCTTCGCTTAGTGTTTTATCTGGTATTAAAACACATTTAAAACATTAAACGCTTTTGAAAGCTATTAAAAAGAATTACAATATATAAACCCAAAACATTGCATAACATTACAGATGCTAATAAAACTGTATATTGTTTTGTAAAATAGTTCAATTCATTTTTTGCTTACCATATAAAGTATAGTTAATAACTAAGGCGTATTTTATCGTTGTGTAAAAAACAGACCTTTGATAATTTTTACTCGCAATGTTGTAACTATGATTTTAGTAGTCGAATTCTGATATTTTTTGTTTTACTAATTTGTAATTGCAAGAAATTATTAAATAAATAAAGAACAAACCCTCTCCTGTTTTGAGAAGGGCACAGGCATATCGAGAGACTGGTCCTGGTCCCTGGAGTGTGCTGCTACTACCGGGGAAGACTCGTCCATATCCAGCAGACCGTCCGACGATGGTGAATCGCCAAACATCCTTGAATCGGCTTGATACGCAGACCATGCAAGTAAGTGTAGGATCAGCAAGATGTTACGGACAGATCGATAGACAGACATTGTGAACTGTGAAAGTAGTTGAATTCAAGAAATAGAATATATCAGTTCATGCAACATAACTATGTTCAGAAAATACGAAAGTGCACGTGAGGAGTTATATATATTTTTTATCATAAAGTGTATTAATATACTTTGTGAAACAAATTATTTTAACTAAATCAACTCTAGGATTAGAGATACTATGCAATAACTTACAAGAAACATTTGTAATCATTAATGAATTTTAACTGAATCGTTAATAATTCGCAAATACTATTAAATTATATAGTCTAGTTGCATTGTATATGGCGACTTAATATTGCAATATGCAATTGTATAGACCTTGGTTGCAAATCTATAAATCTAACACATATGAAATAACACATATGGAATGTAACTAGTTTACAAACTATATGTTTTTTTACAATAAAGAAGTCTTAGGGCTACTTTTTAATCGATCATCCGTCGTGACAAAATAATTTTAAATTAAAATTGAAAAAAAAACTTTGAAATTATGTAAAACATAACTGTAAAAAAATAATACAATTATTTCAATTTATGTATATATATATATAGCCCTTGCTTGAAATAAAAAAATACAATTTTATAGATAAATTAGAAACAAATATTCTTACTTGAAATCGCTTTCCCTTGACGTATTTCTTTATAATTTACAGATTAGTCAGCCTCTACAACTAAAATTTAATCAATTATAACAATTACAATAAATTAATTTATTGTGGATGCAGTTGCTTATGGGATTATAGTATTTTATATAAATAACCAATGGAATGTTTTAATCTAATAACTGTTTATTTTTTAAAGTATCTTGTAGATAATGCATACGGATATGTTACAATGATTACTTCGCACCTTTCACGCAGTGATAACTATCAACTATTGCAACATTTGAGAATGACACTTTGTTATATAGTGCAGCGATGAGTAAAACCAGTGTCAATGAAAGCGAAGATTTCGTTAAAATCACAGATTATGCTGATTTGATAAGTTTTCTATGTCTGTAGATAAAGCATTGAACTAAATAATTTATTATGGCTGTTTAAGAAAAAACTAGAATATAAGTATTTTGCTCTTTTCTTAAACTTAAATTATATTATGTAAGATAGAATGCTGCATATTTTTAATGTTGAGATAAGGTTCATTTTTAAGTGCTTAGGTAATGTTAAAACTAGTATTATTTTATTTCAGAATGTAAACACTGAATCAATAGTAATATATTTAAAGGATTAAATGTTGTATCGTAGCCTAATTACAAGGCTGATCTAGATTATGAATTAAAATAGGTAAAATGTTATTAATTTTAACTTTTATTTAATATTTGGTTAATGTCAGGTGTATAAAGTTAGAAAGTAAACAAGTAATCAGGTTAATTTATTTAAATACTTAAATTATTATTATTTAAATCAATGTTTATTGTAAAATTGCTTGTGTCAATTATCTTTTTTGTTTTCTGGTAATGCTACATTTTCAGAGTTGTGTCTTACATTTTCACAATTGTGTCTTAATTAAAAACGACAAAATGAGAACATTTTATTTAAAAGCCTACCTACTTCACTGATATCTATTTATCAGTTCTAAGTTTGGATGATTGATGATTTTAATGTAAATGTGAGAAGTACTAAAATGTACTTTTTATAGTAGTATTAAGAAATGTTAATTAACAGATGAATATTCAAAATACTAAAAAATATGGATTTAAACAAATCCACCTTGATAACATCTATTACATCTAATACAGTCGCAGTCAATTATAAATTATAGCGTATTATAATCCTGAAATGAGTATTTTAATTGAATTAAAAATATTTCGTAAAGTTTCATTTTATTTCTTGAAAGTAGTGTATTCATACTAAAAATGCATGAAATGTAGTCTTAAAACTAACACCCCGAAACAGTTTCAATGCATTAATTTTTTAATACTTAAAACACATAATTATATTAAATTACATTTGATTTTGTCAATAATTACAGTATATTAAGTTACAATTGAGCTTTTTCTTAATTATAATCAGTTACAATTGAGCATATTCATAATTATATTCAGTTATAATTGAGCCTTCTCTATTATATTTTACTTTTTAAAACACGACACTACGTTAACAAGACATGGTATTGACCGAGGTTTATTCTCTTCAGGATGGCGTCTTTTCTTCCGAAGGGATTGCAGTTTCATCTTCAGTTGGCGCTCCAGATTCATGATTTCTCGAATTTCTTTCTGGATGTCCTCGCGCGGTTCAAGGAAACCTATCCTCGCTTCATCACTTGCAGACTGTACAAAAACATTTAAGTAAATAAAAAATAGAAACAGATATTAGAAATCAAATAATCGTACTTTGTATAATTAGATAAACATTTGAAAGGATTTTAAGTTCTTATATTTTACTAACGACAAGCGATTCGTTGATTTGTCAAACTTATGACATGAAAGCAATAAGACGATAAATAACACTCCATAAATACTAGCAATACTAACAATTATAACTAACAATAAGCACTACATAACAATAATTAATTGATGAAAATTGACCATTAAATGCATTGTTTTGGTGTGAAGTCGTAATCTATATTAAACTTTAATATGTCGGGATGTGTACTCGAGATAGACAGTATATTATATGTTAACTATAATTGGGTGTATGAGATTGATTTGGATCTATCGCTGCAAATAATGTTTTGATTTTAACAGCTTTCAAAAACGAATAAAGATAAATAAGAGTTTTCCAAAGTCAGTGTTTTCTTTATTATACATAATATATGCTTATGTTACATTGTAGCAACATTTATACTGATAATCATTTTTATCCTTTATTGTATAATTTCAATTTTCATATTTCAATACTGCAAACATATATTATAAAAGTCATGGCCGAATCTTATACACAGATTAGATAAAAAAAAGCTATAGACTGCCTCAGTAAGTGCTATGTTATATACCATAGTATAGTATATCAACAATAAAAATATATCCTGCTGATAATTTTAGCAAACTTTATACTTTATAAATCATATATATTCTTATTGTAACTGTGAGGCCTAATAAGAATTTCTCCAAGCAAATAATATTATTAAACATTAAAGTTTACTTGTATTTTCGCTTAGTGTGTTATTTTATATTTAAAACCATTAAAATATTAAACACTTTTAAAAGTATTAAAAACATTTATAAAGCATAAACACACATCATTGCACAATTTTGCAGATGTTAATAAGCCGTGTTTTATATAAGAGTTAAATTATATGTTATGCATACTATATTAGAGTATTTTGTTAGAGTATGATAAATAGCTTAACTTATTAAAACTATTAAATAAATAAAGAACAAACCTTCTCCTGTTTCGTGAATGGCATAGGCATATCGAGAGACTGGTCCTGGTCCTTGGAGTGTGCTGCTACTACCGGGGAAGACTCGTCCATATCCAGCAGACCGTCCGACGATGGTAAATCGCCAAGCATCCTTGAATCGGTTCGAAACACAGACCATGCAAGTAAGTGTAGGATCAGCAAGACGTTACGGACATATCGATAGACAGACATTGTGAACTGTAAAAGAAGTTAAATTCAAGGAATAGAATATATCAGTCAGTAAAAAACATAACTATTAAACGTGCACGTGAGAAGTTGTATATATTTTTTATCATCAAATGTAAACTTAATTTAACATTTATATTAATTTTTTAATATAAATGTTAAAAATTAATATAAATAAAAATTTATATTAATTTTTAACATTTTTGTGCTAAAAATTAATATAAAATGTTTGTGAAACAAATTATTTTAAATAAATTAACTCAATTAATTAATTGGTTTAGAGAGACTATGCAATAACTTAAAAGAAACATTCATAATCATTATTGTATTTGAACTGAATCGATAACAATCGCAAAAACTATCAAATGTTATAGTTTATATTTAAAAATAAAAATTGAAAAAAATAAATCTGATATTATATAGAAAATAACTACGAAAAAAATAATCAAATTATTTCAACTTATGTAAACTTGATATAAACTATAACTTTATTGATAAATTAAAAACATGTATTCTTACTTTGAAAACGCTTTCCTTTGACGTATTTTTTAATAATTTGCAGATTAATCAACCTCTATTACTAAAATTTAATTAATTTATTGTGGATGCAGTTTCTTATGGGGTTATAGTATTTTATATAAATAACCAATTGAATTTTTTAATTTAATAACTGTTTATTCTTTAAAGTATCTTGTAGATAATGCATGCGGATATGTTACAATGATTACTTCGCACCTTTCGTGTAGTGATAACTATCAACTGTTGCAACATTTGACGATGACACTTTGTTATATAGTGCAGCGATGAGTAAAACCAGAGTCAATGAAAGAGATGTAGCATCTCTCACTCAATGCAATCTCGACAATTTCAAAGAAAAACCAAAGTGATATTACATTTCATTGATATTATTATTCAAATTAATCTATAAATATACATTTTGAAACTTAATCTAAAGCTGAAAGGAATGAAAATTGGATGTAGCGTGTATCGGTTACAGGATATAATTTAGGATATTATTATATGATTAAAATTGATGAATAATTAATGTGAAATATAATATAGGAAAATTAAATATGTTCATTATTCAACTTCTTTTTCGGAATTTAAATTGGGAAGTGATACATAATGGTAGGTTATGATAGATAGGGCTACATGAAATACACGTGATGCACACAACATCAACACGTATGTCATGATAAAAGCCATAATTATAGAATTTGATAACATATAAGTAAACCGCATACTCTCTAGACTGTATATATAATGTGTGGATCCCGGAATTATAAAGGAAACCCCAATATAACGACATCAGCAATCATGAAGAAGTCCTCTGCGGTTTCTTATTTATTACCAATTTATTGATTAAGTGCTATTTTCATATATTTGCTTTATTTGCTATAAGGTTTAGAGTTTGCTATATACTGACACTATAATGAATATTTTATTTGAATCTAAGTACTGATATAATATTATTAAAACTATTGCTGATTAAGTGATTAACGTAGGCTAAACGTAGTATAATTAATAGACCCATTTCCGCATCGTATACCATTGTCTAACTTGTACCACTATTACTATCAAGTATAACACTCTTAAGCTTCTATAATATAGGCCTATTTAAGCTTCAAAGTTAGCCTTGAAGCTTAAATAGGCTTAAATAGATTTAGCAGGGCCGGATTTACCATGAAGCACTTTCAGCACGTGCTGAGGGCCCCCCGGCCAAAGGGGGCCCCCCGAGATT
>JAQIXG010002472.1:0-17648 GCA_034700105.1 Oconnorella tubifera | reverse complement strand
GATTTATTAATATTAATATCATTCAAAACATTAAGTGCATCTGATAAAATGATACATGGGTTTATCTGATTTATTTTCAATATATTTGTGGCTTCATTTATTGCCGACGCTTCTGCTCCATACACAGAAATCGATACTCCATACAAGAAATGAATGTATCAATGAATCAATGTATTTGAACGACTAACATCAAAGCGAAAATAATCTCGAATGAAACTCTGGGCCGTGTGCAGGCTTTATATAGGCGCTGGCCTATAGTGAGCGTTATTGAAATCGGGAGGACGATGTAGAATATACATACGTCATCTTATTAGATGACAAAGATTATGTTGGGACTAAAATTCTAATTTTAATTTCAGGAACTAAAAGACTAATATTATGCAGGGCTAAATTTCAATAAAAATAATACACTGAAGAAACATATAAAAAGCTTAATACAAAAAATTAATTATATTTTTTAAATTATTTGTAAATAATTTAGAAATTACTGCAAAAAATTAAAAACTAAAGAAATTGCTAAATTATGTACTAATGAAATGTTAATATTATTAAAACTCATTTATCGTTCAATTGACAGTCTTCAAATTCTAGAGTAATTAAGACTATAATGTTTAATTTAATAAACGCTTTAAATTTAGTTAAGTTATAACATTTAAGCATCGATCACTTACAAATCAATATTGGCGTTTTTTATCAATTAATTAATTTTTATTTTTATTTATCTTTTACATATTTACCACTTTATTTGATGCTTTTAGTTTCAAGATAAATATTTCGCAAAATGCGTATAGTAATAAGGATTATATAATAATAAGTAGTTATAATTAATTTAAACTGTTAAGATGTTTGATTTTGCTTAATATATATTGTTTAAATTTATAGCTATGCAATGATTTCATAAATTCGCTTTAGTAAATTAGTAGTCTACTAATAGTAGGACTAATTATTTGATGTTCTTGCGTTAAATAAAAATTATAACTTATTGCAATCAGCTTGTTAAAAAACGAGTTTTTTGTTACATATTATAAGTTTATGTTTGAACTGTTTTGTTATTCTGTCATTTTTTGGTGATCTTTTATTTATTTCTTTAATCCGTAATATTTTTTATTTATCTTTACTATTTACTTTTTACTTTTTTTATTTATTGACTATTTGTTTATTTATTCGCTATTTTAATTACTTTAGGTCTAATAATAATTATTGTTCAAACGTTAATTTATTTGCATTATTCAATTTTAATTTCTAATATTAATTTATTAATTTAGTCTGTGCTGTCTTTTATTTACTTGTCTTTAATTATTATTTTTCTAACTGTAGTAACTTCATTAATTTAATATTTATTTTAAAACATATTGTTTACTAACTTGTGATAATTAATATTTTTTATTTTTCAAATGTCATGAAATAGTTAATTCAATTTATCGTATTAATATAAAACAAGTGTAATAAAAATTTCATTATTTTACCTTTTATAGTAAATGATAAATAAATTATTAGTATTACTTAGTTTTTATTTCAGTATCTTATCTTACTTTACCCTTGGTGTGTATTTATTTACCATTTATAATAATTAATAATTTCAGTACTGTTGTAGTAAATTACTACAACAGTACTGACATTATTGATTAAAAGTAATTAATAATTAATTAGTAATTAGTTATTACTAGTAATTAATTAATTATTACTAATTAATTAGTGAACAGTAATGGCAGCAGAAGAGCGAAGACGCAGAGTATCCGCTTTAAATTTCTTATCTAACATCTCATTGGACGGATCTCATCACGATACAAAATACGTAATTCTCCACAATCGAACCTCAGACAACCACTCCGGCTGTTTAGCCAATCGTGGTGTCCATCGCATTACCTCAGGAACCAATCGTAATGCAGTTAACTGTACATCTGATAGGCCGTATGTCATAGGTTCCAGGCCAGAGAATGGTCTCGTGAGACCTCTGTCTCATGAAGTCACCGCGGTAGATGAAGAGGTGGAAGATGTAGAAGTTGATGACTTGGGCAAGGAAGGGGATGATCGATTCTCTCGCGCTTCTTTGTTGACTATCGGTGATGTTGTTGCAGTGAATAGAGCGTCAATATCGAGTCTTAATCGGTACATAGCTGCTTTTAATTCAAGAATAACCCAAAGTATAGATTTGTCTTATACTGTATTAAGTCAAATTGTTGATCAATATTTATTTAACTAATTTGATCCGTGGTTGAAGAACTAGATCCGGTACTGGTTCTTTAAGAATTTGCTTAATTCAAGTGAGTGCTCTGCATTTAGACTTCATTGACTGGCGATAATCTAAACACTAAATGAAACTGTTTTAATCTTTTAACAAAGTGCATTAAATAAGTAAAACGCTGCATTCTGACACATATAGTTATAATCAATGGTATATTAATGCCATTATTAATGTCGTATTACTGTTATTATTATCAATCTTTATTAATATGTTTTTATATTATTAATTATAAAATATGAAACTAATTTTATACTGCTTTTGCTAACCAATTTCTTGTTTAAGATCTTGCCTTCTTATTGCAGACCATTTAGTGAGAGGTTTAACAGTAGATCATCACTAAAACGACGATTATTTTCTTCTGTATCTGCTACTGATGACCCACAGTCAGTTCCTATAGAGCTTACTGTTATCTCTGGCAGTGAAATCCTGCAAGGTACTGATCAGGATGAACGCCTTGGTCAGTCAGATTAGTTTTCTTCTAATTGCAAATGTGTTTCTTTGACATCACTACATGCTAATTGTATACTGTATCGTGAATTGTCAAAATGACCCCAACAAATGGGTCCCGACTGCTAATTCTTAGGGTTGGTTAGAGTTAGGATACGGGTTAGGTTTAGGATTAAAACAAGGGTTAGTGCTAGGGTTTGGGTTAATTTTAGAGTTAGTTAGGGTTAGGGTTATGGAATGATTTGACAGGGCCGTTTTGTTGGGTTAATGTATTCGGGGACATTTTGTCTGGGGTACCATTCTGTACAGATAGTTGTATAAAGATTTTGAATAGTTAAAGTGAAGGTTATGAGTAAATGCTTAGTTTAGTATTGAATCTCTGTACTTGAGTCCATGCTTTGTACTTGGTTCTAACTTATGTTACGGTTTTGTTTAAAATTAGGATTGTTTTGGGCTAGATTTGTTAAATTATTATTGTAAGAGCCGATTTTGTATAATTAATGTTTTGGGGTCAATTTATCATGAATTGCTATTTAATATTTATTATTCATCAGCTGAAATACAAACTTTGCTACTGATTATTTATTATCTTGCAGTGCCCGCTGTACAGAATACCTTTACCGGTCGTCATCATTCTTCTTCCAGTTCTGTTAGTTCAGAAAGTTCTCTATCAAAATATCATTTGCAGCGTTTTCACTTAGGAAGACGTTATAAGGGATCCATCAAAAACAGGTTGGTGCTTTTGCATTATAATTGTAAACGTATAATTTAGAGTCAATGAAGCCTGAGTCAGGTATGCGAATCATTGATTCATAGAGATTTAAAAGTAATTTTAAAATAAACAAAATCAGATATAAAATTGCATAGGTTAATTGAAATAATAATTATCAAGTCTTGTTAGAGAAGTGGTTAATGCACTAGACTCGGACGTGACAGGTCCAGGTTCGAATCCCGGAAAGTTTACTTTTTCTCTAGCTTACTGCACTCTTTAGTTAGATGCTTAAATTGATAGCAACTTGTGAGATATTGTTTGTATAATATGGTAATCCAGACGTTAAGATAAGCCTTAATCATAGTGACTGTATTTATGCACAATGCTGCAATAGTTTAGCAAGATATTTAACATTTTCTCATTACTTGATTTTAAAATTTAACATCGTTTAGAAATTTGTTAGTTTTGTTATCTATATGATTATTCACTCCATACATTTCAACGAATTGTATATGATACTTAGTCATTCTAGCATAATATAATAACGATGATGCCGGATAAAAATCTTTTTCAGTAAGTTTTGTTTCATATTTTTTATTCAATTTTTTAAGCATTCCATCTTTTAAATCAAACCACTTTGCAGTCGAAGCACCTAATTTTGCAAAGTACTAAATTTTTATTTTTAGAGTTGTGCTGGTAACTCCACATCACTCGTCTCCTTTTGTTATTTTCTCCTTGCTTCCTTACAGTAAGACTAGTTCACTTAATAAGTAAGTGAGCTGTTCGTTTAATTTATATCTTGGATTGTTTTCAGAAATTTTATGCCAGATTATACTCTGCTTTATCTCTTTTTGCTAGTGTTTATTTTAAATTCTACGAACTCATTATATACTATTAGTTTATTGTTGCTTTAATGACATTCATTTATTTTACATTATTTATTTGTAATTATTAATTAATTGAGTTATAATAATATTTATGTATATAATTTTTTTTTAAATTTCCGCTGTTGACTCTGTACCATCATGATTTAATTTTGATCCTATAAAATGAATTACTGGATTTTAATACATATCCTTTATGCTGATGTGACATTACGCTGTGAACGATCTGTTGATGGTTTTATTTCATCACTTGTAGCTTGCTGGAATTAGTCCCTAATAAATAAACCAAATAATAATTAAAACTAATTAGAAATATTTTGATTAAAATATATGTAATAATCCATTCTCTTTAATTAATTCGGATATTTCCTATAAGTTATTTTTAAATGCTATTTTAAACTTGTTTAGAGATCCAAAGGTTGCTCCTGTTAGTATTGGAGAGGTCCAGCCAGCATTAGATAACACTACAGTTGAAGCCTCTCAGGTTTGTAGTCTTCTTATGACTGCTGATTTTCATGTATTTAACTACTTTTTGATGTAAACCTGTCCAAATTTCCTTGTAAAATCGACCCTGATTATTTAGTATTGAAGGATTGATGTTAGAGTTAGTGTTAAGGTTAGGATTAAGTTTAGGGCTGGTTGGGGTTATTGCTGTTAGATGAATTGATGTGGTTGCTTTATCAGGGTAGCAGTTATTAAGCATAGGGTCTTTATATTATTATATAAACTGATTTTGAAACTAATGTCATTAGATTCAATATTAAACTAATTGGATGACACTAGATGATTCATCCAATAGTCAAATGTTAAAATCGTTAAAGTGGAATATTTCATTGAAATGCCGGTTTCTTTTACAAGCTGATTAATTCAATTGTAAATGCTTTAGAAAGGTTAAAAAAGTATTTGTTTTTTTGTTATAAATCACTGGAGATTTAGTAATTATTGATTTAGTCCACTGATCGTGTTTTAATTCTTACACTTTTTTGTTTCTAGGACATTTCATACAGTAATCTACTTGTGCCATTTAGATCAAGTCAACAAGGAAGATCAGCGTCGGCTGATGCTACAATGTATCCGTCTAATGAAACTAATCAATCATCTCCAGGTTAGAGCCCTGCCTCTTTCATTGCTATCTATATTGAAAATATTTGTTAGTGGTAGTAAGTGGTAGTCATGTTGTTGGAAGGCTTGAGACAATTTATTTGTTTTAAGTGTTATGCTGTACTATAAGTACATGTGTCCAAAATCATGATTTTTCACAACAGACACTATTTTTCAGAGTGGTTAGTGGTTAGCCACTGATCACTGACATCAAATCTTCGCGATCGCTGATCATCGATTACTGCGACCAATTCTGACATATGTGACAACCGATCCCTAACCAATGATCACCTTGACCAAAAACCATCTACCATGACGATCACTGATCATCTACCTCTGACCATTGTGACCATTGACATCTACCATCCAACCGTCGACCATCAACCAATCTGCTAGACCTACAATCATCGACCACTGACCATTGATCAGTGACCACGGTGACTCCACTGTTATCACTGACCATCTTTCTCAGCTTTTGCACTTGAGTAGAAAGTTTTATGTCATCGGTCTGTTTGTTTTTTGTCAATAAAAGTCATATGATTGATCAGATAAGGCAAGAGACTGCAATTATAGCGTCACAAATGACTATTTCATGATGACACTATACATTGCAAAATCATCACTCTTTCCAATCACTTATGAAGTGATCTCTTACCAATCTCTTCTAACTTTTGCTGTGTTATTGTTTGGATGCAACCAATTGGCATTTAAACATTTCACAGCTATGCTTATGAAAAAATACCAGTCATTCAAACGTAGCTTATCTTCCGGAATACCAACTCAGAAACTGTCATTTTGTGTTTCTACAGTTGATTCAGGTATTGAATAGTGGATTCTGTCAATATTTTTCTCTCTAGGTGTTGTGCGTTTGTTATTCCCTGTGCTGTACATTTTGTAATATTGTATAATTTTCTTATTTCTGCACTTTACGGTATATTAAAATATATTTAATGAGAGAACAAAAATATTTTATTTTGTGTATTGATCACATTATTATTTTTTTGTTACTTGATGCTTTTTGTAATTTGTCAACTTTTTAATTTTCAAGTTATCACTTGATCCCTGTGATGCTACTTTATCGTTTTCACAACATGTCGCTAAATAGACTGTGCTGATGTGACTTTAAGCAAGAAATATACAAATATCTATCGAACCGTGTATATAATAGAATAGAATAGTTTATAGAATAGTTTGCAAGCGGAGTGATTAAACTATGGTACCTCAAAGTTAATCCATTCTAGATAAGTCATAAGAAAGTTATATCTAGGTCTCACATATACAGCCTTTGAAGTTTCAATCGATCTAAACATATTGCAGTAATTTTAGAAATAATTGCTTTAGATGTATTTGACAGTTGCTCAAGTTTATGTTTTGCTGAATATGCTTTAAAACTATAGCAATTCGTGTGTATTAAAATCGAATTAAGAGGTACTTTTTGAAAGGGTTATAATTGTTATAATCAGGGGAATGAATACTTACAAAAAATTTAATAGATAATAACCATTCCATATTCTTAAATAGGGAGAAACAAAGTATTTTTTTTGTTTTTTATTATATATGCACAGTTACAATCTATTTTTTTATTGCAAATGTGAGATCTTCTAATATGCAGATGGGAGACTGAACATTATGAAAAGATTTAGTAATTCTGTCAAAGTATTTATGAATAATGTTAATGACTTGTTTTTACACAGTTTGTGGCATGTTATCTGCATTTATATTTATCACACTTTTATCTCCTTTTATCATTTTTTATCGCTTTATGATTTCTTCACTTTTATTTTTATATCACTGTTTTCTCTGCAGTTTATGGGTTATTATTCAAATGCTGAATAGGATTCAGGTCGTGTAGTACATGAATGAATATAAACTGAAAAAATTTCAACTTAATAATATCCATATATGACTCTAGTCAGATTATAACTCATTTAACCTTAAATTTAACTTTGTTGGATATAATTGTCTTTGTGTGGATATTTTTTCTATTAAATTTGTTTCGTTTATTAATAATAATCAATTTTATACGGCAATAAATAAATGTATCCTCTTAAATTAAAATTTTCATGAGTATTTCGATCTGATTTTTGCGCAATCATCTATTTAATAATAAAATAATCAAGTATTCAATAGTCATAATAAAGTCAAAATAATTTTGATTAGAGTTTGAAAATGACCGGTGATGATCTGCTAGAAATAAATGTAAAGTTTTTTATAGTTTATATTCGTGTATTGCATGAAATATACATTTTTTTCATCTGGATTTTGACTACATTAAACTAAGAACTCTTTTAGATTTATTGAATGTAAATGATTTTTTGTATTGGCTGTGAAAATAATTGAATATAATTTCTGTTTTAAAATTGACATGCCGCTTATTGAAGTATTTTGCATATTAGTTCTCACTAGATTTTAAATGTCAGATTAATGATTTTATAATCTTAATTGCTAGATAATCATGCCGTAATATTTTTTATAATATTTATTTTTGCTTCGTCAGAGTCCAGTGTACACTATTCTTTTAATTTCATCACTCCGGTTCATAGCATTTACATCACCTTGAAATTTGTTGTGCTGTGATCAAATATTGATGTTGTATATGTGAATCACTCTCTGTCCTTAAATTGTATTTTGTTGATAATGGAGCAACATATGAAAAACTTAAACTTTTTGTATCATTATGTGACTATCAAACACAAATATCTTATAATAGTTATAGGCTTTGTAATAACTTAGAACTATCATATTTTTAGGATCTGATGATTATTGATGTCTTTTTAATTCTACATCACTTGAGAAATTTGGTTGTCACATTTCATGTTGCACAACATCTAATTAAAAATCTATAGTTTAATGTACATTTAGTCTTATCTCTAAGTTCTCTTTGTTATAAAATATTTCATTTGAATGCATCATTTGGTACCCCTATACTTTATCATATCTATCTCCTTGCTTTTCGTTCTTATTATGTGTAAAGTTTACTTTGTTTTGTAGATGTCTCAAATATAGAAGATTCCACCTACGATCCTCATTTGCTAGATGATCCTGAACTTAGATCTGGCAAACACAGGACTCTGCTCACATTCTCCTCTTATATGGTAAGTACATTTTATTGTGTAGTGAAATTTAGATTAATTTTATAGTCTGTATTGAAAATATAATCTAGCTCGTGACAGTACAACCAAGCTTTTTACAATGGCTTCTTGAGGTTACCAGGATTTGAATTTGGAACCTCTAGACTATAAGTTAATTATATCTGATAAATACTCAACCATATCGCGTTTTTGTGTCAAAGTTTATGATTTAATTTTATGTTTCAGACTTCCGTGATTGATTACGCAAGGCCGGCAGATCTCAAGAAAGATTTGAATGAGAAGTTTAAAGACAAGTTTCCACACATTCAGCTGACGTTGAGTAAGCTGCGTAGTCTTAAGAGAGATGTAAAAAAAATTGCTCATTCTCGTGTGAGTACAAGTGTACGATTCTTTATATAAAAGAATAAATTCTTTGTTATGTTGCGTAATTGTTTAGCATCTTGTTGTAATTTAAGAAAGACGATGACGCGGTGAATATATTGAAAGATATTCTTTAGTTTTGAGCTATATCGTATTCGTGTTTGCTTTATTTATTTAGGTATTGCTCGGGCCATATGTTAATATTTTTGAGTTATTTATTATAATTAGACAGAATCTTTTCTTGTTATAGAGAAAAATAATTTTTATATTATTTGCACATAGCATAATCTTGTTGTGCAAGTACCATTTATACAGCAATATAGACTCATGTGATGTAATGTAGTTAATATGGAAAACGTTTTAGTTTATCTTTCAAGTATGTTTTTTAGTAGGATTGAATTTTCTTTCATTAGTCTCATTTTCAGTAATATATCCATTAGTTATTTTCATTTATCAAGCAGTTGATTTCGGCTAACACCGTTCACAACTTGATTGACAATGTCTGAATTCTATTGATATGTCTTTGACTTTGTTGTAGTAATTGTATATTTATATTAGATATAATTAAATTTGGGGACACTAATACTCTATTTGCTTTGATATTACATTAATCTTAATGCAAACAGAAAAACTGTGTTTATCTATGACAAGAAATTAATGGTCAAAAAAATGTTAGTTGGCAAGTTGTTAAATATGTTATTCTAAAAAAATGTTAGTTTCTAGTGCAATTTGTTACTAAACTTATTGTGAGAAGTATATTATATATATTTTGATTGTTTTTTAGTGCGGAATAGACTTATGGACTGTGGCTCAGTCTTATGTTTACTTTGAAAAGATCATTTTAAAGGTATTTGTACACATTATTGCTGCTTTTGTTTCATCATGTTGTTTCTTTCGAAAAATTACTTTATTAAAATGTTTAACTTTTAATTATTGTTTTACG
Organism: Oconnorella tubifera; assembly: GCA_034700105.1. Classification (NCBI taxonomy): domain Eukaryota; kingdom Metazoa; phylum Annelida; class Clitellata; order Enchytraeida; family Enchytraeidae; genus Oconnorella; species Oconnorella tubifera. The sequence continues at coordinate 7,864 of JAQIXG010002472.1, read as the reverse complement.
GTTTAAATACTAGTTTTATTTCAGCCTATTTAAATTCTTTTAAATGTTAATTTGTTATATTCTCCACTGGTAATTAAGAGAAACTAATTTAAGTTAAGAGTCTTTTGGATGTATACCTTATTTATTATAAGAATGATGTCTCCAATGTAACTATCAATTTAAGCATATTACTAAGGTGCTGCAAGTTAGCAATAATCGAGCTTTTGTGAAAGGCTTTATTAAAAATATATTTTGGGGATGAACCTGGGATTTTTGTTTGGATTCCAGTGCTCCACCACTTCGCCAATAAGATTTGATGCTAATATCTGATCTACTGTAGAAATATGAGTGAAACAATATGAGTGAAATATTAGTGAATTCTTGATCATTTAGGGTTTACTAAGCAAACCTAAACGCAAGCATATCGCTAGTGCTTGCATGATTCTCTCTGCAAAGTTGAACGATACAAAGGGAACTGAACTGACGAAACTCATTCAGGTTTTCTTCTAGTTTCTTCTTTTCAATATATATTTTCATATATCACAATAATTGTAATTAGTTTTATAACAGAATATAATTATAATGATTTAATTTTTAAATTGTTTCATTATTTTGAGTGTGTTTACTTTTAATAGTAATTTTGTGCATTTGAGCTCAATTTGGTATGCTGTGAGTTTAGTTTGTGAGTGTAGGAATTGAACGTAGACACTCTTGATCAGTCAACTTATTAGTAATCAACTTTACTTGTAAAATTACTAATGCACGCTTTAATGATAATGTCTTTTATAATCGCTTTCCAGTGATGTAAAATAATCAGATCAGGTTAAACAATGGCTACCCCAATAAAATGATCCCAAATACATTAACCGACAAAACGACCCGGTCAAATAACCCTAGCCCTAATTAACCTTAACCCTAACGCTCGCACTAATCGTACTTCATTCCTAACCCGAATCCTAACCCTAGCCAGAACCCAAGTATTAAGTCGGTGTCGTTTTATGGATCATGTAAAAAGATAGAGAATATTAGCTGATGGTTTTTGATAAGTAAGAATTTATATATTTTTGCAATAGGAAATGGAAGAGTCATTTAAGATACACAGACGCGACATAATGTCATGCGAATTTGCTATTCTTGTTCAATTGGAATTTTCTCTTCTTATACCAGACTCTGATATATATTCACATTATCAAAGATTACTCAATACTTCCTGATGAGCATTTATATTTATAGTTTAAATTGTGATTTCTATATTCTGAATTTTGTGATGAAATTAATTTCTATATTCTGTACATAAATGAATTTTATATTTTCGTATTAATTAGAAATTTTTCAGCTGGTAATGCTAATATAACTTTAAATCAGTAGTTTTTTATTATTAGCATTTTATAACAATTTTTTATAATGTTGAATATATTGAAATACATCATATATTCTATAATATAGCATATAATGACTTGTAATTTCAGTGTTGATTATCATCTCAATCGTCATCATCTAAAGACTGTTAAATATGAATATCTTTATTTTATAACAACATTATTTAATACTAGAAATTTAATAGCAGAATTAATAATTAACACAGTATGCTTATCAAGTTAATAATGTCTTCTTTATTAACTAAATAAATTAATATAGTATGCTTATGAAAGCAATTGTGACTTTATAATAATTGAAATTTTGCAATTTTATATTCAATTTGAATTAATCGCAGTAAATCGAGGCTTTTTCTTAATCTTGTTAATTTTAATGCTTTATAAAAAGCCATTTATTTGACTTGGTCATTTACTAGGCTAAAATGTTAATACTTTTTCATAGCCAGTACATATGTACATTTTACTAATAGTACAATTAGAATATATTTTTATTTTTGATATTATTCTACATTTAACATAAATGTATAAAATAGAAAAATACAGAAAATGAATAATCTTGCGTCTTAGTAGCTAATAATAACGTATTCATAGTTTTGTGTAAGTTTAAATTCTGTAATCAAAAAATGAAGAGAAAACAAGGAAGTAGTAATTGATGTTTGAAAACTTTATGTATAAAATGCCGTGAAACTTCTAACTGAAAATCATAGATTCAGAATTGCTATACAAAACTTATTAAACAAGCAAGGATAAATGCTAAGTATAACATGTATAAAGTATAACATGTATAAAAATGAATTTAATCACTTACGAATAGTAATTATTAATAACAATATTGTTATTAAAATAACAACTACTAAGCTTTAGCAATGTGAGCAATCATATATTAAATATCAGCTAAATAAATTCAAATTATCGTATGTAAGAGGTTCTGAAAAACTGTTTTCAAATAACTTTTGGAAATCATAAATGATTGATAAATTGTACACATTACTAACATAGCAGTATAATTGTTATTGTATAGTGGTAACCTGAGTGGTAATCATTGTTTCAAAGAGTAAACTAAGATTTAGACTGGCTTTTAATTAAAAATGCGGATCACAAACTGTAGCTAAACTCTCTGTAATGCTCAGAAATTTTCTTTTATAAATGATTAATAAAGATCAGAAAGAGATAATAAACTACGAAAATGTGCGACATATTGATGATGGGACTATCGCGCGTGAATATTCTCATATCAATATAGAATAACTAAAAAATTGTACAAACATTAGCATGCTAATACGATAATGATGATGACTAGTCTTCTATATTCTATCTGCAAGTTTCTAGCATTTATTAAATACAGAACTTAATGAAGAAGAAATCACTAATAATTCAACTCGAATCATTTCTAAACACAAAATTATAAGATGAATAATGAATATCAGTTACAAAAGGACAACTATTTCTTGTATGTAATATTAATATTGCTTTGCTAATTTATCCAAGAACAGTAAATAATTTATGGCAATATATCCATATACATTGTATACATACATATAGGCTGAGTTTATTTTTAAAATGTAAATTATAGTTTGCTTATAATTATAGTTTGATTATAATTAATATATATAATTAGAAAATTCAAAACATAAAAAGACTTGGTTAAAAAATGTTCACAATTATCAGTGACACTTATAAAGAAGACACTTTTAATAAAGTATAATACTTGATACTATATAGTTTTCAATGATATTATTAGATAAATGTCATAGTCTCAATGAATATCATGATTTTTATGTATATAAGATGAAGTATGCACGTTTTTCTTTAAATAGTGATTAGGCAAGGTAGCGCATAATACATATCATCTATTATATATCAATATATCAATTTTACATGCGTGTGTGAAATACAAAAGAATTCTTTATACAAATTAGGTAACAAAATGCAGTGCATACAGATAACAAAATTATGCATAGAGATTTATTGACATGGATACATTCAACAAGTAAAAATTACTGTCTGGAACAATTGTAGAAAAAAGCTGTTATTGTCGTATTTCAATATACAAAGATGTGTATATACGGAGTCATATTAAATAATTGATGACTGTCCTAGTAGCATTTCAAATTTTATGAAGATTATAACTTTTAAATACGACTAGTGGCTCTTTGTATGTTCGTAAATTGATACATTCTATCAAAAAACACTGAAAACAAGTATTTTGTTATAAGCTCCATATGCACAGCATATGATAATTGAAAAAACATATTTAGATAGAAACTATATACAATATTATGTTGAGAAGAATGTCCTCCAGTGTTTTGTACTCTATCAGATCTTAACTTCATATTTAATTTAACAATGAAAACGAGTAAAAATTGCCTATCATTGACTTGCAATGTATACTCTAAATTTAGTACTGAAAATTTCGTCCTAGCAATATTTTACTGTAAGATTTAAATTTTAGATCAAAAATTATGGGTACTTTTAATTTTTATATCATACATTTAGGTGTATGCTTACCAATAAATGACAATTGACAATTGTTGATAGTAACTATTTTACACTGAAACATATATTATAATAAAAATTTGATACCCATCTTTGTTTAATATTAAACTACTGTCTAAACTGAAAATAAAGTACTATAGCATATATTTTAAGTGCTATAAAAGTATCATAAAAATATGGATTACTAATACATTCTCAACAGATTTCTTGCCAAGATGGAATAATTTGCAGTTTAGAAAATAAAGCCTACATTATTCGACTTCAAGTTTAGGATTCGATTAATTTTACTCTGCCAGATTTTTTACCAATAACTTCAAGAAAATTGTTCTTGTGGAAACTGATCATTTCGTAAACAGTGCTGAATACCTGAAAAGAAAATTATAAATTAGTTATTTTGAACTACAGATAGTAAATACAATAAAAATTCATTTAAGGAAACACAGAATCTACTCAAAATGTACAATTGTACAAAATGGATTGTGCAAAATGGATTAATAAATAAATTAAACGCACATAATGCTAATATTAAGATTAATGTTAAGAAAATTCAGTATACAGAGTGTGGCATATATATTATCAGATAAGACTTCTACTAAAACTGAACTAAATGATTGCCTGGACACGCTTTTGCTCAAATATTTAATGTATGGAAAATAAGGACATTTAAAAGTGATCACCAAATAAAAAAAATAAAATGGTTTAACAGTTATGCAGTTTCTAAGTAAAAATGTTAAATACAGAGTTAACTAATTTGAAAACCCTAAAGTTTAGAGTTTTTTAACTGTCAGTATTATATCACTAGATCTTGATATATTTTATAGCGACTTACTAAGTAATATTTAAACTGGTTATTTGCTCTTATTTAGCCCAGTTGGATACGATATAATTTTATGATTATAATTTTCAGCATACCCGTTCATCACTTTTCTCAGTACCGAGAGCATACTTGTCATCGAATCGCTTTCGTATGTGTAGATTGTAAACAGCGTTTGAAAAAAGAAGTGTTAGAGTAAATGGATTCTCAGCACCACCATTCTTACTTTCACGAACTACAAAAGCCCCGTCCTAAAAAGTCATTCAATAGATTTTTTATTTCAACTTTTCAGCAGTAAAGATCAATAGCAAATAAGCTCATTCTCTAGGCTTTTAATTAAGTATAAATTCAATTTAACTAACACTAGCTAACAATAGTCCTTAATAAAGAGTTTATTAAATATTTTGTATAATATGCTCTTCTTTTAAGTCAAGAATAATACTAATTTTCCCTCTCAAATGATGTCATATCTACGAACATTGTCAGCTATATGAAATACTGAAATATAACTGATAAAGTCATCTCCCAATTTTACTACAAAAGTTTTCAATTTACCCACCCCCCATTCTATCACTACCTCTCCCCATTTAACTACAATGTGGACTAAATTATCAATATTACATTCTCATGAGGATTATTTGATGAAAATACAGTCAAGCTTTGAAGAGGATTCTCGAATATACCTTTCTTTCTGCAAATTGTTTCATAATTGTACGCCTCTCTTGAGGAATAATAATCAAAATTTTAGAAGAAACTATTTTAGAAGAAATTTCATTAAAGATTCGACAAACCTTTCCAATGGATTTGATCATTACTTCAGCTTCTTTACGATCAATGGGGTGATACCATGAATAGGAGTTGACATTTTCCTTAAAGAGAAATAATACCAAGAAATTACTTAGAAATATTAAATAGACTATACTAAATACTTGTTTTGTGTAGATGTATAAGAACATAAAGATACAATGCAAAATATTAATAATAGCAAATGAATTAAACTATAGAATGAAGATTCTAAAAAAAAAAGAAAAATAATTTAATCCCAGAGACTATAAATTGAACCAATATATGCATAGGCAGAATATAAAATGAATAAAGAAATGAAACTTTAATCAATTAAAAACTACTATTATCAAGAATAAAAATATAAATTTTAATCGTAAATTTGATCCTCAATGTATCTCAAACTTTAAAGCTATTTTCAAAAACACAATTTACATAACATATATTTACATTATACTATAATCAGATTAATTAAATTTGTATGATTAAAATCGAATGACTCACCATGTTGGAATTTAATGGCATTTGTGGCAAGGGTCGACTAACTGGATTGGCAGCAGGCTTTGCACTCACTACAAAAATAATCGTAATTCAAACTCAATAATCTTAGAACATAAGAGATCCAATTACAACATGTAATTTCAATTTACAAACCATTTCGTATTAACACGGGTCCACTAATAGATAATAATGAAAACCTCATTAATTACATCAGAAGGCAAAAACATAGAAAGGTCAAAGAAGAAGATAAAAAACTTTCGTAAATCTTGTTCTACAAAGCAGTAAGCTGTGTGTGCCTTCAATAAAGGCACATATAATTATTACTATTATCAAGAATGATTCTATAATAAACCAAAGTCCCACATTACTGTCCCACAAAAAGGAAATAATTAAAATTTCTCTCACCTCTGTTTGGTGCACTGGTATCTTCCTCAGGTTTTTCTAGCTTTTTCCTAAACCCTGCTTCAGGAAGAGGAGTGTTTAGCTTCGATGTAACAGCACCTTGAGACAATGAAGGTACTGATGGCTGTTGTTTAAGGATATCAACATTCAACCTTGTCTGTCCACCATGCAAAGTTTTTAACTTAGGGTTAGGGGTAGGCAAAGGTTTTTGAACAGTATTCGACTGCATCGGCAATTTGCTCTGAGCCATAGAATTGCTAATGCCCATGCGATTTATACCTGATGATATATTTTGCGTAAGATTTTCATCCTGGGCTTTTATTTCAAACATTGATTTACCTTTCAAGACTTTATTCACATCATCCGTGTCGTTTTGCATTGATGAGTTATTCACAGACATATCAAGCGGCTTTCTATGACCAAATGTTCCCGATTCTTGAATCCTTCCAGGTTTTGAAATGTTTTTATCACCCGGACTGAAGGAGGCAGTTGCCAGTGGAGAGGTTCCATTAATTTTTGGCCAGGTTTTCACAGCAGTCGAATTACTAGTAATACTTTTTGCCGAATTTCCCGAATGTAAGAAGCTCGCGTTGTTCTGCGGCTCATTCTCTGTGGTTATAGAACTTGCTTTTCTTTTTTTCAACGCATTTGCCAGTTCAGAAGCCACATCAGTTTGAATGAACACAGGCGAAGGCAGTTCTTTGGCGGTAGATGCAGTAGATTTTTGTGAAACAGATTCGGTTTGATTTGCCCTAACAGCTTTCCATGCTGGCACAGATGGAATATTTTTATTCTGTTCAATAGAAGTGGAAACATTCTCGGTATTATTAGTCCCAGTAGGTTTTGTTTTCCATGCTGGAACAGATGGGGTAGTTTTATTCTGTTCAATAACAAGAGAGTTAATATCGTTAACAGGCTTTTTAGGTACATTTTTAGTCCCAAAAGGACTACCATTATTTGCTGCAGAATTGGAATTTCTACTAGGTTCCTCAGACGTTTTAGGTTTCTGAGGCGGAGTAGGAACAGGCTCAGGGGTGATCACTGAAATATAATATTACAGAATTCATTAAAAAATTTCATCATTTAACCATAGGTTTCCTATTCCTGAACAAGAATACTTTGTATTCCTAAATGAAGAAACATCAGCAATCAAATTTAAACATAAATATTAATTATAATTAGAAATTATCTAATCATATACGCTAAATCATTATGTAACAATATATGGTAACTAGAAACAGTACGGTACAAACAAAGCTAAGGTTCATTTAAATGCTAACAATTGTTCTGAATATAAAATAATCATAATATTTAATTATTTTCTGAAGCACAGTTATATATCATTGGGGTTACTGCTGTTATAATCATCATTTTTATTACAACACCTATATTAGCTTCATGCGTTTGTTAGTATGTATGTATGCATGTATGTATGCATGTATGTATGTATGTATGGTACAAATCTTGTCATCGATATTTAGCCAACTTCCCATTTTACCATTGACTTGAAATT
>JAQIXG010002471.1:0-17648 GCA_034700105.1 Oconnorella tubifera | reverse complement strand
TGCGAATATATGCTACTATTGTTAATATAATAGTATGCTACAATACTATTAACATTAGCAGATGTATTGATATTGGTTTATATGTAAGTTATATTATACTATTTAATAATGAGACTAGTAACTTACAATCACATAAATATAAATATATAACTTATTTATAATATAACTCAGTTATTGTTATTTAAAACTTTACATATTAATTTAAATATCAGGTGTTAAATAATGACTCTGTCCTGTGATGTTGTTATGGCGTATTTGTTAACATTGACTCCCCAGTTTCACAAAACAATTTGGATTAAAAAATGTCATTTTCTGCCTGTGTAGAATTTTCTCTAGAATTGTTATATCTTTAATATCTTTATTGATAATATCTGTGATATCGTTTATTGTTGTAATATAAGTAATTTTAACAAATAATACGATAAATAAATTGATCTACGTTTATTTGATGTTATAGCACATCTTTTAATTAATCATTTTTGGATGATATATAAAGTTATGTTATTTAAATAAGTATAAATTATCAGCCCAGGTGTATAAGAAATGTATGTGTTATATTTATCTTAAATGAAGTGAAAAGCTCACTTATGTAATAGTTATTTGCCGATTCTTCTTGAAATTGTTTAATACATATATTAAGCAAAATTAATTAATTAATTATATTAGATTAACTTAGATTTTAAAATCTTAAACTTTAGTTTTTTAGTTGAAGTAATTATTAAATTATAATTAGGATTTGAATTGAGGTCACGTTGAACTACTTAAGGATATTTTGTATTTGATAATTTTAATTTTCTTTCAAGTCTTTTAACTTTTTCAAATCATTTTGCACTGATCGTATTTTTTGTTTCTGCTGTCAATTTTTGATGAATTAAAAGATGAACGTTATTTTAATAGACAGTTGATTATAAGGATTAGTTAGTTAGAGATTTATATAATTAGGTATTTAACAAGATTAAGTGTTATATTCAAAATTATAGTTAATGGTATCTGATATTTTTAATGTTTAAAGTTAATGATAGAGAGATTACACTGCCTTGCGTAAAACTTGTTAGTAATTAAATTAGGCCTACTGTAACCGGTGAAACGAGTTAAATTAACAGTATATTTTTTCCTATAGGACTAATCATAATTTTTATTATGATATCACTTTATTCATTATTTTAAAGCGATACGATGTATCGCTTTAAAATATAATTTTGTAGATATAAGTTATAACTACAAAAGTTTAAATATTTGAATAAATTATTTAAACGACTCCATTGTTAATTTTTAATCGATTTAATCGATTATTTTAAACGATTATGATTAATTGCAGATTAATGAATTCATTTAATATTCTTTTTAAAATAGCTTCTTAATGTATAATTGTTGTCATTTTTATTCGAACATTGTTACGATATTGAAACTTGAATTACTCTATTTGAATACAAGTTTGTTTTTCTCTGGTTTCTTTTCTATATAATTCCCCGACTGTCTAAAGCTATTGCCATTTGAAGATTGTATAGTTTTATATTAAGTTAACTTTATAGATTTTTAAAAGTTTTCTTTATGAATAAAAAATCTTAAATCTTAAAGGACAATTTTCATCCTTTTCTTCAGAAGCCATTCGACATATTGTGGACCCAAATGTTTCCCAGTTAAAATTGTAGATTTTTATTCGATTTTACTAATTAATAATTAATTATTTAATTTCAATTAAATATATTGTGAAATATATTACTTTCTCAATTCCAGTGCTTGTAGCGAGTTCTAATATTTTAAAAATATTATTTAATATTTTATCCTTATTAAATAATATTTTTAATTATTTTGCAGCACATTTAACCCGATTTATAACCCAAATACCATCAATTAAACGTTTTATTTATTTAAATTATACAATATATAATTATTTACATGGATAAAATGGGCGGAGTTTGCTAGTACAAAAAGGTCAGCTATGTAAAAAAAATCGCCCCCCCCCCCTACTGGATGGCCTGGATCCGCCACTGCACTGAATAAATTTAACTAATCGGAAATTAGAATTAAAAGCAGACATACTTATTGATTTAGAACAATGAAATATCAGATTATAATAGTCATCAGATTATAATAATTTCGCAATGGATTTTTTGCTAATTACATAACATTACTATTAAATAAATATTAATAAATATGAATTTAGTTTAATTGAAATTTAATTCAAATGTGTATTGCAACATAGTGCGGCAATAAAAATTACAAATAAATGTATATATTTCTGCAATAAACTTATTAAAACAATTATCTAAACATAATACAATAAAGGAAGTACAATATAAATCAAATATAATCAGTCAAGTAGTATATTTACAATTAATACAATTGCTGCCTTTGGCTTTATTTTTATTTTGAATTAATTTCAAACTCAAAAATATACGGAATAATTCCAATAGACTAAACTGCAAGAAAAAAATACTACACAACCAGATCTATAATTAGACATATCAAAATTTGGCATACAATATATTACAAACACGAATAAAACAAGATATTGAAACTGCGCAAAAAAAGAAGCATAAATTTGACATTTTATTTGTCGTTTAATGTCACATCAGCACACCATATAAACGGCTGCCACATAAATTTACTTTCATAATGAGCCAGAACTGACAAAACTTGAACTTATTAAAATTTCAAAGGCAATTTAAATCATGCAGTTTAATATCAAGTAAATTAATAATCTAAGTTCTTAAAACAAAGGCAAAATAATACACAGCAGTCATGAAAACAATGAAAATTAATCGACTAATAAAAATAATCGATACAAATTTATACAAAATATAGAGCGTATCTACAACATAAGAAAGTAACATTTAAAATTAAAATGTCATTTCATTTGCAATACTTATTTAAACTGCTATTTAAATTAGATTAAGTTTAAAGTCATGGATTACCGTATTGCAATGATGTCGAAGACGTAGCTGTCAATTTAAGCGTATTACTAAAGGGTTAGAGAAAGTGTTTAGCTTTCTGCTACTGTTTAAACTGTTTATAAGCTGTTTTTATTAGTCCCATTATATTCTTTATATACATTTAAAAGCTGGACTATTTTCAAATATTTACGATTTAATAACAGTCAGTATTTACAGATTTAATATAAGGCTTTATATTAAAACTATAATTATGTTGTATTATCAACATACAGCATTGTATGATACACTACATTATGTTGCAAAAGTTATACGCAGCAATAATACAGGCTTACAATCTAAAACATCACATTATAAAATATAGGTCGTATAACTACAAATATATTTTATACAATAAATTATATCAAAATTTAATTAATTAATTAAACTTGAAATTCTCACCGGAAGCTAATTAATAATACATTTCTTATAATTAAATTATGTAATTATAATTGAAATTAATGTCAAAAAAGATGCATCCTTTTAAGAGTTTTATAAAAAAAGATATATATTGCACACTATGTAATAAAAACAGTCAAATCGGGAAAATACAAATAGTCTCATTAATTATTAATAATAATAATTACTTAGCCTACATTGACAATAATCATAAAATTCATAACTTTTTATTTATATTGCTTAAAAATACGAGTCACGCATAAATACGATAATATTCTTGTCAAATAAACTAAACGATGCAGCGAGTAGGACACCTAGAAGTCAACAGGATTTGAATCCTAAACCTCCCCGCTACAAGTTCTAAACAGCTAATCTATATTCCATAAATAACGTCGCAAAAAACATTAAAGGATGCAGCAATTCAGCGAAATATAGCAACTGCAACTCAAATCTAAGACTTTCTGTTTCGAATCCGATAGTCTAACCACTATGCAACTAACTTTACTAATTTACGAATAATTATATATTCATTTAAAATAAAAAACAAGATACAATATTTTAATCCATCAAATTAACGATACCATGACAATTCATCAACACATTTTTGGTCCACAACAGTATGTATACCGACATTAGATCTACCTACATTTGGTCTACCGACATTTGGTCTACTGTGACATTAAGGTGAGGGCTACTGTTAGGGTTAGATTTAGTGTTAGGTTTCGAGTTAGGATTCAGATCAAGACTATAGTTAGGATTATGGATAGGGTTAGAATTATTTTAAAGGTTTCAGTTATGGTAGACTAAATGTTGGAAGACCAATGTCTGTAGACCAAATGTCTGGAGACAAATTTCGGTAGAGCAAATGTCTCTAGACCAAATGTCGATAGTCCATATGTCTGTAGACCAAATGTCCGTAGACCATGTCGATAGACCAAATGTCTGCACACCAAATGTCTGTAGACCAAATGTCTATAGACCAAATGTCAGTAGATCATATGTCTGTAGACCAAATGTCGATAGTCCATATGTCTGTAGACCAAATGTCTGTAGACCAAATGTCTGTAGACCAAATGTCTGTAGACCAAATGTCATAGACCAAAACTTTGTAAAAAAATTATTGCAAAACCCAATTACTCTCCCATCTAATTTCCCAACATTCTATCCAACAAATCTCTCTGTTGCTCATCCAATCTATCCAATTTTTCCTCCACACTTACCTCCCCTACCGTTCCCACTTTCCCCTGCCTACCGACTGCCTGGAAATAAGTTGGCAATGGAGGCCTACCGGATCCTGCCACGCTGTCCAACTTGCCAGTCATGGCATTACCCCTTAGTATTTGCTCTTGTTCTGTTCTTGTGAACCCTCCCCTACCTGGAAATGGACTCGGGGGATTAGTTCGTGGATTTCTTGTCGTTATATTCACAGCTATTTCTTCCCTGGAGTATTTAGTCGCTTTGTTTGTATCTCTACTTGTGTCTTTCTGTTTGTGTGGGTTGCTGTCTTGTTGTATGTGTCTCTCGTCTCTGTATCGGTCACTCTTTCTATCTTTCTCACTCTCGCCATCTCTATCACTCTCTTTCTCGTGTATAATCCCATGGCAGTTAAAATCCGCATGAGACGCAGAAGAGTGCGTTCTCATTGGCTCTCGACTAACACCGAATTCATTAACGCGCCACTGCTTAGCTACTGCGTCGCTAGATGCAAACGAATTAATCAACAACGCTTTGATTTCATCCTTACTCGGTTTTCTTACGTTCTCTCTATCACTCGTATAAAAAACTCTAAGCTCTTCATTTCTATTGGCCAATGAAGAAATTTCCACTGATTTCCGATTGGCTCCCACGTCGAAACTACACGATCTTTCCAAAGAGATGCCATCTGTTGAATGTTTCGGAACTAAATCTCGCTGATCTCTTCGTAAAGTCGCGTACGAATCGGATGATACAATTGGACGCTGAGTGTTAAGTCTCTCAGGATTGATTGAAATTTGGAGATTTTTAAACGAATTGGAATTGCTGTTAGATTTGATTAGTTTCGGCTGGTTGGGTGGTTGTTTCCGCAGATTGTTTGAAAGATTCTTTTGCCAAGAGTAAAGTTGCTCGTTGATTGAAGTAATTGATGCTGGGACAAGACCAGATGGACACAGGTTCAAAGCCTGGTCTAGAGTCGCTGTAAAAAAAGATAAAACATGAACGAAATATTATTAATAAATTAGAATTAAATCAATTTTATACAAAAAGTCACGTATATGAAATAATTTCTTAGAAGATAATTGACAAAAAAATTAACAGCTCTAACCCATCCCATGCATAAATCCACCTATTCATCCAAACATTCATCCACCAATCCAACCAACCATCTATCTACAACTACACATCAAGTCATTCATCCATCCATCAAATAAACCATCCTTGTCTCCATCCATCCATTCCTCGATCCATTCCTCGATCCATCCATCCATTCATCCCTCCCTCCATCCATCCATTCATCCCTCCCTCCATCCATCCATCCATCCATTTAGCAAGACATCATCATCACAAACCTCTGCACTGTGTACAGTTTTCTAGAGCTGCCTGTCTGTCACCCAAGTCACCAAGTCTTACTGAGTTCAACATCAAATCATGAGCTCTTGATATCAGCTCTTCAAACTGATCACCTAAGAAAGAAACTTATGAATGTCAATAAAATCATTATTAACCAATAAAAACCCATTATTAATCTCAATTTTTATGTTAAATGTAGTAAACCAAATAGATTCAACTTATAATATTCTTATAATATAATTATATTATACCTATTTTTATACAACACTAGTATAAGAATAATATAACCAAAATATAACTATACGTGAAACTTTTATTGACTGAATAAATATTACAAGAATATTATAAATCAATAACTGCGATGAATATTAAAACAATTTATTTTTTATTTGATGATAGGAATTAACAAGCAATTGTGTAGGGGAAGGCTGTAAAAATCTAATATTAAATTTTCCGCACTTTATTAATTTACCATCTTGAACTAAATTAGAAGTTAAAATCAACTAAACATTAATTTGCCTTTAATCAAAAGATTTCATTCAATTTTTTATTTTTACTCGAACGCTACGAATAATAATGTTTATATAAATACAGAAAGTTAATAGTTTGAATTCTAATTGCTGCAAATAAAACTTCATTTGATAAAAATTAAAACATTCAAAATTAAAAAATGTCTCGGGGAAACTGTCACAAAATCTTTACCTTTATTTAAATCCGTAAATGAAAGAAATTTACCATTAACTTCTTTACTTAAATGACACAATTTTTTATCTACTTTTCTTTTCTCGTCATTTTGTAATCGTTCCACTTTATCTTTTGACAACATTGCGTGATTTAGCCTCTCACTTGCGGGTTCTAACTGCTGGGAAGCGTAACGCGACATCTGATTGGTCGATTCATTATCGGGTATTAATCTATCGATTATAAACTTAGACGGTGCTATTGGCTGCTCATTCGCAGATTCTAGTCGAGTGCTTGCTGGATTTAACTGCTGCGAGGAATATCGTAGAAGCTCATTGGCCGGTTCTAACTGATGCAATGCATTCTGGGATTGTTTTCTAGCGGGATATAGCCTCTGATTTAACGATTTCAATTCATTATTGTCTTGTTTTGAATCTAGATTATTACTCGTTAATTCTAACTTCATTTCGGATTTACAATTGGCAGGATCAGCGGCATATTTACCCCCCCGCGCGACAACTTTCGTATTGGCAGGAATCTCCCAGGAATTGGCAACTTTTAACGACTCCGTGGCAGGATTTAGCCGCTGTTTTACATGCGGTGTGAAAGATCTTAACTGAGAATAACTAAGCGACGACATTGTTGTACCCAGACTTAATGAAGAACCCAGCGAATAAATCCCTGTTAAATCATTCCCAATCTCACTACTTTCCCTTGAAACCTTCCCATTTCCTGCACTCTTTCCCCTATTCCCCTTATCCTCCATTCCCCTTGTCTCCCTTTCCTTGTTGTTGATTACCCCGCGTTCAATTTTCGTACAATCCACATCATCAAATCCGTTTGAATAATTCGAATCAACACAAACGTTCCCAATGCACGACATTTCTTTTAATCCCGCGACATTTATCTCATCACTAGTGCAGTACCGAGCATCTGAATCATTTAAAACATGCGGTGGAACTAAAACCACTTCCCGTGCGCCATTTTGAATTCCCCTAATTGACGCTATCGTCCTATCATCACCATTTACCCCTCCCCCTCTTCTAATTTCCGTATTATAAAAAGCCGGTTTATTTCCCCTGGGAAAATCCAGCTGTTCCCATATTTCCGGTTCCCTCAGTGGAGTACTGTGCTGGAATGATGTCGCGTCATTTAAAAGTCGTTGCGCGACGTATAAATCTTCTACCGCTTTAAAATTTATATAATCAGATGTAGTTTTATATCTGACGTCTTCGTTTAATAGTCCCTGGTAATCCCCGGAAGAGTAAATATCATTAACCGGGAGGGAAAACCCGGTGGAAAATCCCAAGGAAGATTGACTTCGAGTAGTTTCTTTTCGTTGATGTTTTATATTTTTCTTTCGTTCATTTTTAACTTCGTTCATTATTACGTTCATCTCATCAGATGTAGTTTTTAATCGTTCATCCGTTCTTAATTCATTCAATCTTCGTTCATTCATTTGTTGTTCATTTACGCATCGAATATCATTTATCAATCGTTCATTCATTCGTTCTTCAATCAAACGTTCATCCATTTTTCGTTCATCCACCTTCGCTTCATCCATTCTTTCATCACTAAAATAATCTTTTCGCGTTAAATTCTCGTTTATTCTCAAATTCTCAACACCATTACCACTCCAATGATTTTTAGAATCGACTTCGTAATTTCTCGCACTACCATTCGAGCGATTTCTAACGTTCCGAGAGCAGAAATGCGAGGAAGGGACATCACTGGCAGATCTGCAAAGATGAGAAGTGGCAACGCTGTCCCCCGTGCATCCCTCGATGGATTCAGAAACGCGTTTTTTATTTCCCCTGCATCCTGTTTGGAATCAAAAAAACCTTTTTTACAATGGCCGTTAATAAAGTTTAATAAATGAAAAAAATATTCAAATTATACATTTTTAAAATTTAATTTTAAAAACCCTAACCCTAAACAATACCCTAACCCTAATCCCACGCAATACTTTAATCATAAACAATTCCTAAACCCTAACCTTAAACAATATTTTAACCCTAACCCAAAACGACACCCTTATAATTACCTTCCGATATCGAAAAACCTCGTATAAAAAACGCAAAACAAAACCTACCGTTGTTACGATGCCTCTGATTGGCTGCCAGTTCTGGCTGCGGGGGAATGATAACGATATCTAATGGAGCGACGCTAACGTCTAAAGGCTCCGATGTTTGATCGGCGTATAAAAGCAACAACGGTTGAAAACAACTACGACAACATTTAGCAACAACCGCTTGCCAGTCTGAACCCATCTGTGATGTAATAAGTAAATATAATATTTAAATAATAAATAATGTAATAAATAATAAATATAATATAATAAAGCGCATTTTATCTATCAATTTATTTATTTATTTATTTATTGACTTATATCTATCTATCTATTTATATATTTATTAATCAATTTATTTTTTTAACTTGCTGCACCCTTTAGTAAGACGCCTAAACTGACAGCTACGTCTTCGACACCATTCAAAATAACACTGTAATCCAGACGTTAAACTTAACTTGTTGCACCCTTTAGTAATACGCTTAAATTGACAGCTGCACCTGAGACATCGTTTATATAACACTGTAATCCAAACATTAAACGTAACCTTAGAAAAAGCTTAAACTAATATTTTTCTAATTCGACACATCAAAAGATCAAACTAGATTAAAACTAGATTAAAACATGATCTAAGAAAGGATCAAAAACGTACCTCTTGTATTCTTGAATCGTCATAAAGTAACCAGACTTTCATCTTAGGATGAAAAAAGAATGTTGAATAATGTTTGCCGTAATAGCAGACAATACCAACGAGATCAAATGTTCTAGTATCGGCCCAGGTCTTGTCAACGACTGAGTAGAACAGCTGCGTAGAATATACCAACAAATTATTTATTTGTTGTTTAATGTCACATCAGCGCAAATTACAATATTTAATAACTATTTAATAATGATATAATGCAACATATTGATCAGCAAACATGTTGTTAACGTCACATCAGCCCAAATAACGTTATCTAGTGACTATTTAACGATAAAATAACGCGTTTTTAGCTCTAATTCTCAATATATTACGGCATAAAATATCACATTTATAACTGTTAAAGCAAATAAAAGTTCACGACAAATCTGCCTTCTGATTAGACTCAAACTTTGTGCAAAAGAAGCAAAGTAGCAACACTTCTCGATGTTCTAGTTGGGGTAGAATGTTCTAAAATAGGACCTAAGATAGAATATTGCATTTATGCAATATTCTAAAAATGTAGCGTTTATTGCAGAATTTCAACATAACTAATCTAATGCAAAAGTCGTAAGGATTAAGTTTTGATTTTAGAACAAAAAAGCAAGTAACCGGTGCGCTACTTACATGAGACGGATATAACCTTGTACTAATCGTGTACATAACTTCTCTGATATGAGCAGAACTCGGACGATCCGAGTCCCAAATAAAACCAACCGACACAACCTCCGGTGTATTAGTCAGAGTCCGTCTTGTTTGAACTCTTTTACCGCAGTTTGACTAAACAGTAATACGCAGTTTAAAGTCACATTAGCACGGATTTTATTTCTTTTTTGCTTAAAGTCACATCAGCACAAATTTTAGTTGATCATTAATTTTTTGATTAAAGTTACATCAGCGTAAATGTTATTGAACAATTAATTTTTTGGTTAAAGTTACATCAGCGAAGATTTTATTTAATTATTAATTTAATTATAATAATTATATATATTTAATTATATTGCAATTACAAGGCTAGATAATCAGTTGTCAATTTATAAATAATTAATAAATACTGAATATAGTAGAAAACAACTACAAAATTAAAAGTTTAAATTGATTTTTATTTCGAGTAAGATACAGAAATTATATTATAAAAACTAACAGGACATTTTCTGATCTCTCCCTCGTTCTTTGCTCGACTTAATAACTGACCAAAACTTGCGCATCGCGTGTCGTCACTTTGATTACGACATAGGAAATCTGATTCCGCATGTGCATGCATCCTGCGCATAACATTCGCATAAGTTTAATTCAAAACGACATTTAATGCACAGCAAATGCATAAGTTTGATTTTATTGTTTATTACAAAACAGACGTATAAGTTTAATGCCAAAAAACGATTAACTAATCATATCTAAAAATTGGTTTCAGCAGCAATATGGACTTTTCATCTATGGCACTTCATCTACAGACAAATAGTCTACCCTAATTTCTAACCCTTACTCTAAGCGTAACATTAATTCTACTCCTAACCCCACGCTTAATCCTAACCCTAATATCATAGTAGATCAAATATCGATAGACCAAATATCAGCAGATAAACTGTCGTACAAACGTTATAGTAATGAGAAAAATTATAATCATTGAAATTGGCAGTTAAATCCAAAAATAGATTTAAAATTTATATTTCAACCAATAAACAAACTTAAAATTGATATTTAAACAAAAAAATGACTTAAAATAGATAAATAAACGCGTAATTAACAAATAAATACAGCGCCGTGCAATGTCGCACACTCACATGAGAGATGTCGTTGACACGTAATGAACAAGTTGCGTGTAAAACAACGGCTCACATGTGTCGTCACATTCACAGACAACCTGAAATAAACCAGACAAACAAAACTGCGTTAAAAACTGTTTTATTATGTTTTAATCCTATGTTTTTATCCTATGTTTTCATCCTATGTTTTATCCTATATTTTTATGCTATGCATATCATGCAAATGTTGTGGGTTTTTTTTAGGTTAAAAACTGTTTCTGTTTCATAATATGTTTTCATCGTATGTTTTATCATAGAGATGTATATCAATGTATATTGTTTTTTATGATTGAATAGATATTAAAGCTAAATTCATGCAAAAAAAATTGAATAAAAAAAGAAAGAAATAGAATAAAATGGAGGCCATTTTGTAAGGAAACCTGTTCAACAATAGACATGGCAAACTTCTGATGCGTGATACAATGTGGCTGTTGACACGCATCCTCTGATATTCCATACGCAATATGTTCATGTAATCTAGTCAATATAATCTCCTAGAAAACAGCATTTCAAAACATTTAAAATCATTTTAATCATAACTTTATTAAATCATCTAATCATCGATTAAATCATCATTTTAATCAACATTTAAATCATCATTTCAATTCTAACTTTATTAATTCTTCATTTTAATCATCAGTTCAATCACAACTTTACTATATCATCGCTTAATCAAAGTTTTAAAATAACATTTGAAAACATTTTAATCATAATTTTTAATAAAATTTATTAAAATATCGCAATCAATTTGAGTAAACTGATGAGAAACGATACGAATAAATGATGACCTAACTTACGAAGCATTCGGCTGCGTCGTCCATCAATCCTAATTGAAAGCGCTGTTGATCGGCAAAACTGCTTGCAAGAGCTTGACGCAACGCATCAGAGGGAAGAACTGATCTATGGCTGAACTCAAACTGAGTCATAATCACCTGAAAATAACCAATCCGTTTCATTCAATATATCTTTATAATCTCATCAATATTTATATATTATAGCCGCAAGTAACTTAAATCAAATGCATCCGTGATTAAAAAACGATCAACTTCTGTATTTATCTTCAATTAATGTATTTTTATACTACATAAATAATTGCAATGCAAGGCTCGTTAGAGAAGTGGTTGAGCACTGGATTAAAAATCGATTGATCCAGGTTCGATTCCCGGATAGCTCAGTATTTCTGTAACTCGCTGCACCCTTTAGTAAGACGCTTAAATTGAGCTCTACATCTCTACATTGTTCATATAATACTCTAATTCAGACGTTAAACATAACCTTAACCTTAAATACAGTAAGAAGATAAATGTTTTAATCTTCCGCATAACGCATGCACGTATACCTTAAGTGCGCAGAATATGCAAGACTGTTTCATGCATGCGTGTCCGCTAAGTAAACGGAAGTTCTTTCTGAATACGTCTAACTGCCATAAAACCTAAAAAGAAATGTTCGTATCAAATTGTATTTATATAGAAATCGGGTTTATTTTATTCTAAATTACTCTATTATACATGAAAAACATTTGGGTACATTCTATTTAATATCATTAAGCCTTCGACAGAGGGGGTATTAGACCCAATGAAATAAATCTTAAATTTGCTGTCCTATACACAGGGACTACAACATATACAACTGCAGCTGCATGTACAGAAACCGAGTGACGAGTGAAACCAAGTGATGAGTGAAACCAAGTGATGAGTGAAACCAAGTGATGAGTGAAGAGTGAAAACAAGTGAAGAGTGAAACCAAGTGATGAGTGAAGAGTGAAAACAAGTGATAAGTGAAACCGAATAATGAGTCTAAAATTAATCACTCATACCGAGCCAATAATTTGTCTCTGCAATTAACACTAAAAGCAACCTAGTATAAAACTTAAAACTCATTCATATTTTCAAATAAAAAAATTACCTGAATAGCGCAGTTTAAGAAGCAATTATTTGACCCCACTGGATTGGTTAAGCCCTTAGCCAGGCACATACTAGCCCTAGGATTATCTTCCAATCCCTCCCCCCCTGATGACGATCTCACAAATCTCTCTAAAACTTCATCGCTAAATTCATCTTCGACTATATCGCGCGAATAATAATAATTATCTGCGTTATGATTTGCTGGCCAAATGTCACGAGAGTTACGATTGGCAGGCCAGTTATCGTAATGATTAACGGACCAATGGGATGCGAGATCATGTCGGTGCAATGTATCGGAGTGCAGTGATTGGCCACCTTTAGTGCAGGCTGGTTTAATGGGGGGCGCTGCACCCGGCATATTCTAATTTAATATTTTAAATAATACGCAAATTAATCCGATAAGATAATTTCAAAGTCAATCCAGTTTTTGAGACATTACTGAATTAATTATCATCTAATTAAAAGATGATAATTCTTCATTTAGATAAATATTAAATAGTTTAATTCATGAAATCCTTCGAAGATGGGTATAATTTCTTACGCAATTACTATGCAAAATGACATCTCGAATTGTACGAAGAAATCTAATAGAATTATTTCATCTCTATGCATTTCATTTTAGATGGCATCTAGAAAAAGCAATTAAAAACAAAGTATTTTAGTAAGAACTTTAATATTAACTTTCTCATTCAGGTTTTTATTATAATATCCTGAGTACAACAACAAGAATATACTAATTAGAAGATATTGAAGCATATTTCACCAGACGAAAAATATAGATTTAGAAAAAAGCTATACAGTAAAATAAATAATTACTGATTCATCGCTATATATAACCTAAATTAAATTTTCTAAATAAGTAAATATCCATTATATGTACATTTATATGTTGTCTTAAAGATATATAATTGATCATTCACAGAGTTATAAATTCCGAGTTAAAATAACGTATGCGATTAGTTTAAAAATATAAATTTCAGATCGTGTCAAATGCTATATAAAAATTTCTATGCAGTGCAATACAGTAATGATATTCAGCATTGACTGAATACTCAAGGCCTTAGGGCACAAATATTTACCGCAGAAATTATTAGTAGAATGTAATTAATAGTTTTGGCATTCGTTCAAATTCTAACAATGAATACTAATAGAATACCGTTATGAATAACAATAATAGTGATATTAATAATAATAAAGAATAGGTTTATGATTTATTAGGCAGGTGTTTTTATTACATGCTTATATTACCTATGCACTATACCTATGTTATTAAAAAATATTCAAGAAATACTGTTTACTATAAGAAATTCAAATAAAAAAACTATTTTGCGCCTAATTTAAATTAAATATACACTACAAATGTAGTAAACATTTGGCTCGATGTTGTAACTTCAAAACCGTTACATTATGCAGAATGCTTTTATGTAAAACTTTCATAAACAAGTCTAAGATATCTTTATAGGAAATCAACTCAAGCGTGTAGGAATGTTGCAAGCCATAAGTTAACAAACAATATATATTATAAATAGACACATTTATTAGATATAACAGTTTTTATAATGTATAAATAACAATTATAAATGCAAGTTTTTATAATATGCATGTAGAGTAACTGCAACTGGTGAATATTGATATAATATTACATTTTTGTTGGGAATAAAAATCACCAGACTTTATATACACTATCAATCACAAAAAAAATAATTTAATTCTGAATCAAATTCAAATATCTATTAGCACTTGTTTTACATACAATCAGTTCACAATAAATAAGTACATTTGTGCTGATGTGACTTCACATATAAACAAATGTAACGATAATGCGGTTAGAATTTATTCCCGTTCAATGATGATTTTATAATATGGCACAAAAAGGTTAAAAATTCAAATAGTTAGCAAAAGAAATCTATTTATAACTGTATTCAATATCTATGTCTGAGATAATCAGTCAAACTATTTCTAAATATACTTTGTCACTTCTTAACAAGATTAGACACTAATTTTCATTCTATGCAAAGTGGGGTGATTTTCCAAACCAAAATTTTGCCCATCAATAAATTTAACGACCCTTTTAGTAATTTACAAATTTTTGCTATATTTTTAAATATTGCTATCTGAGAAGCGAGAGGAGGGGGGGAGGGGAAGATTGCCCCTATATTACTAACTTGTATAATCGTTTTCTTATTCTAAAAGGAGAAATAGATCACCTCGCACTCTTGCATTTCGATGAATCAATTCAACATTAAAAAGTCAGTTAACGCATTTTAAGTTCATGTTTTTGTTTTTAGCTTACCGGCAAAAAAGATGTAACTACCTAATGTCACATCAGCACAAAAAGACTATTTCTTAACAAGTTTTGAATTAAATTTGCAGAAATAAATCAAAGTACCACTTAGTTCTTAACGAGCGCAGTAAATTATTTTTCTTCGTGAATGGAGGTAGAAAAGTATAAAAACATTAAATTAATTTTTAGTCTCAAAGAAGATTTCAGTTACTTTTTACCTTGCCTTATTTTTATAAACTTTAGGAAGGTAAATCTTCAATAAAACTCGAAAAGCCGGCTAATGCTTTCAAAACACATATAACTTAAAAACAACAGGAATAAATAAAAAATATGTCCTGAATTAAAAAAAACAATTCATTATAGCGTAATCAACTAATGCAAATTTAACACCAATCGTTCATAAATGAATCATAACCATTTTAAATATCAAGATCGTAAATTATATCATTTTTCCGATCACGTAGTAAATATTATATATCCGACAATTGTCCAACTAAATGTATTTTTCAATTAGTGTATAGAGTAAGATTTAATCGCTTTCTTATTTATTCAAAAGGAAAACAAAATACAATATCTTGTAAATTAAAGTTATTCCAATGCAAAGACAATTAACTGAATAAAAATTTAAACAATATTTAATTAACTACACCGATAAAGTATAAATATTTATTGTCTGCAGAATCAAATTAGGCGGTCACATCATGCATTATTCACGCAGTTGATCATTATTATAATCTATTTATTTATATTTTCGTCTATTTAAGCGTATATCTTATTTTCTATTCGTAAAAAAATAATAGAATTAGATTAATTACTAAAAAACTGACTTTAGACTATAAATTTAATTCGTAAAATTAATTAATTAATAAAAAATTAATCCAGGTATTTTTTTTTTTTGAATGACACCTGTATTACTTGCTAGCGTCCTCTATTTGAGGGGGGGCTGTCACCACATCGCCGAGGTCATTGACCCGTTACAGAGGTTATTGATCCGCTACAAATATCATGAACCGATACAGAGGTCATTGACCGACTACAGAAGTCATTGACCCGCTATATAGGTCACTAACCCTCTACGAAGGTCATTGATCCGCTAAAGAC
The DNA here is from genome assembly GCA_034700105.1 of Oconnorella tubifera. Taxonomy (NCBI): domain Eukaryota; kingdom Metazoa; phylum Annelida; class Clitellata; order Enchytraeida; family Enchytraeidae; genus Oconnorella; species Oconnorella tubifera. The sequence continues at coordinate 1,247 of JAQIXG010002471.1, read as the reverse complement.
CCGCTACAGAAGTCATTTACCCGCTCCAGTGGTCATTGACCAGCTACATAGGTCATTGACCCTCTAAAAGGTCGTTGAACCGCTAGAAAGGTCGTTGACTGGCTACAGAGGTCGTTGATCCGGTAAAGAGGTTATTGACCTGCTAAAGAGGTCACTGTCCCGCACAATAGGTCATAAGAAGTCATAGACCCGCCACAGAGGTTATTGACCCACTACAGAGGTCATTGACCTGCCATAGAGGTCATTAACTCAATGACCTCATTGACCGGCTATAGAGACCGTTGACGCTGAAGGGGTCGTGGTCCCGCTATTGGGGTCGTTGACCCTCTAAAGAGGTCATTGACCCGCTAAAGAGGTCATTGACCCGCTAAAGAGGTCATTGACCCTAAAAAGAGGTTATTCAATATGCACCCGCTACAGATTTCATTTATCGCTTTTTAGTGGTCATTGAACCGCTCTTTAGAGGTCATTGATCCGCTCTTTAGAGGTCATGCATTTACCCGCTTTCTCAAGGTCATTGATCCGCTTTTTAGAGGTCATTGACCCACTTTTTAGAGGTCATATAGTCAAATAAGATTTTTTTACTAATCTTATACTAAAAAGTATAAGATTAGGCCTTAATTCAGATTTGTTCGATTAAATAGTAAATTTTAGTCCTGCTAACTTCTAAAAGCCATTTTAAATCACGGTAATTTAATTAAATTAATTTAAGTAATTTAATTAATTTGAGTGAAAAATAAGTCGGATTTATAATCATTAAGTTAAAATTTTAAGTTTTATTCTAATCCACTTTTACTCGGAAACTTATTGAAATTCTGTTTTTATTTATTTTATATAAAATAATAAAATAAAATAATTAGGCAAGAGAACCTAATTCTATCAAATTTTATAAATTAATTAGATAAATGATTTAATCGTAATTTATTAATTATTTTGTAATTATTGATGATTGCAGTGATTGAAAATGATGATTTTGATTTAATTAAATTTTAACATTGCCGGTTATGTATTTTGATTCTACAGACAGTTGATATTATTTTATTTTTATTATACTATTATTATTTTTTTGTATATTCTATTTACAGACAGCGAATTGTATTTGTTTTTTATTTTGTTATTTAATCAATAGACTTATTAAATTAGTATTTAAGATATCCAAATAAGGGGGACTCAATTTTTTATTTATTTTCAAAATGATGTATAAAATACAATTCCGGGGGGGGGGGCGGGCAAGGTGAAATTTCTAT
>JAQIXG010002470.1:0-17650 GCA_034700105.1 Oconnorella tubifera | reverse complement strand
CATGAAATGAATTACCGATATCATGAACTGAATTACTGATATCATTTAATGAATTACTGATATCAGTAAATGAATTAAGGATATCATGAAATGAATTACTGATATGAGTAAATGCGTATCGCTAGTGGTATAGCCGCTATATTAAATTGTAAAATGGAATGCCATACGCTCAACTATATAATGATACTGAGAAGTTGGACTATCGCCGTTTAGAATGTTTATGAATGATTTTTAAATGATTTATTAGAAAAATGGTCGTGAGATTTTAAAGATATTGATGACGGGTTATTAAGATATCGATAGTTATGAGTGACGAGTGAACACTTGGTTACTTGTCGCTTAATGACGTTCTAACAGGTTGCATTAAGTGAAGTGCATAGCAATCACTTTGTGCTTCATAAGCACTTCTTGTGTTGAGAGTAAAAAGCTGATAATGCATTGTTTGTACTTATACTACATTGACACTTTTTACGACACAGTGATTAGTGATTAGTGATTTGCAATTGAGTAATATGATAGATTTATTGGATTGTTAGATTTAACCCAAAACACTGAGTTTATTGTATATCCCGTGTTAAATAGCTGAAAAGTTAAAATGATTTTAATATATAATCACACAGAAAATGACTAAAAAGTGCGATATATTTAAAAAAATACATTCCGTCAACTTAATTTTTATTTGCAATACTTGTTTGAAATATAATTGTCTAAACTGTAAATAATCGGCAAATTAAATAAGTTTTCCATTCTTCTGCTTTGTTACATGTATTGATTTGTTTAACTAAAAGCATCTGATAGCCACGTCTTCGGTGTGACTGCAATCCTCGTCCCCCCAGTCACTGTGGGGGCAGTCCTCCAATCTCTTCTCATTGCCAGCACAGTTGACTTCATCCAACCAGGTCTGGCAGAAACCTGGCAAGTGAGAGAACTGTGGCAACTTTATACCGGACACAAATCTGCAAGAAGAAAATATACATCAACATATCATCAAATACATAAAATTAATAAAATTTATTGAGAAAATACATCGAATTAATTAAGACTTTTTAATCTTTTTAATCTTTTTTATCATTTGTCTTTTTAGATTCTATCGAATGAATTTTTATTCGCAATACTTGTTTGAATTATGTGTTAAACCTTTCAATTTGAAAAAAATTAAAAAGTAAAAGAATTAAGGCTTTTCACTAGAGTACAATATTTGGTTTATAAATTGTTTGGCCAAATAGATATCCTTTTGTGTTAATTAATTAAATATCAACAGTTATTACAACGATTTACAACAGATTATAGCAATCTAACTTACACTAATTTCAATTTAACATTTAGAACATATGGACATTAAATCTCATTTCAAGATAGACACATTGTATGACTTTTTCCAATCAAAAAGTCAAATGTGTGGACTTCTAATTAAACAATATAATTAGATAATATTAATTTCTAAGTTCTAACCCTAGTTGCACACAGGCGACAGTGGCTGAGGAGTCAGTGAAGCTGTCCTGACAGACCGTCCCCCAGTAATACAAGTGAAACACCTCCAGACGTCCTTCTGTAGGTGCCGTGCCATTATTTGCATTAACCAACCGCACACCTAAGTCTAATGCAAATAGATTTTCTGCTTATAATTTAAGAAAATATTTCTATTCAAATAAGTTTCTAACGTTCGGTAACTACACAACTGCGATCCGCCTTCCCAACTCATTCACCAGAGCCAGTCCCATGCTTCCCCAAGTTCCCAATGTCTCTATGGCAACTGGGATAAATTGGCATTTACATCAATTTAGTTTAATTGATTTTAATAACTAATTTAAAGCCTGAGAAAATTTGATACCCCCCCCCCTCTCCCCTCTTCCAACTGTAAACCTAAAACTCAAATTTTCTTCAAATTGAAAATAAATTTAAATGTACATTTATTTGAATCTAAAATGTATCAATCAATGATAAAATTTATCAATCAATTATATAGTAATTTTCCCTACGTACATTCATTTTCTAACATTGTCCCATTTTTTATACTTACTTGTTTGACAGTTGCTCCCACTGTAACCGGAAGCACATTTACAAATGTAGCCGAGGGAATTATTGACCATTTTATGACAAGTGCCGCCATTCAAGCAAGAACTCGATGAATACTCTTGCTTTTCTTAAAATATCACAAAAGATAAAAAGACTATATTTTTAACATAATATTTGACACATATTTTTCTTGCGCTATGTGAAATATCATATAAAAGAATTAAACAACAAAAAAGAAGTTTCTGTTAAACAATTTCTGAATTATTAAAACGTATTTATTACTATATATTATACAAAATTTTAAATGGATTTCAAAAGGATAAAATAACATTTAATAATTTTGAAGTTAGGGTTAAACTAGGGCTATTATAATAAGTCACACAGTGGGGGGGGGGGTGAGAGGGGTGGGGGTAATTTATGTTCATCTATAACTTACCTATTGAAGTGTGCATCGTCTGATCACTGCAACTAAGTACTACAACACCAGCAGATGTTAAAATAAACAACACGAATGACTGCATCACGAATTGCCGAATATCGATTCCTGATTTAAAAAAAGTATATTCTATATATTATCTAATGCAAATAACATTAACGCGACAGATATGTAGCATTTTTGACTCTTAAGTTAATAAAATTAACTTAAAGAAGTTTTTGTCCTATGGAATGAATGAGTATGAGCGTGTTGGCTAAATTCTTGATCGATTTTGTTTTAATAAAGATTAATAAAGATTACACAATTAAATACTGGCGATAATATATTATATCGATACTATTGTAGGCCATCTAATTGGTATACTCTTTAGATTCAATTTAATACAGCTTAATTGCATATGCTCTAAGTAAATTATAATGTAATTATTTGTATTTGTATTATTTGTAATTATTTTATATCATTTTATATTGAGTATACTAGGACTTTATATATTATAATAATAAAGATACGATAAGTTATAGCCTAATATTATTGCATAACTATTGTTGTATTAACTTAAAATTTACTGACCATGCAAACAGCAAGAGAATCCCATTCGAATAATAAACTAACACACACCAACTATCTAACTGCATATTTAGGCCCTATATATGCTAGGGTTATATTAAAAATGTACACCTATTTAATACAGCAACTGTTACTGACTTCTGTACGTTACAAGGCGGTATACTACAATAGATACAAACTGACAAAATTAATTGCAAGTCACAACATCTCAAATGTAACATTCAAACAATTACGAATGATTGATTGAAATCTGTCAAAATAATGAACGATTTTTTTACTGCATCGTTAGAAATTAATGAAGTATTGAAGCTCCTTTTTCAGTGTCGTATAGCGAGCATCTTCCCATTCCCCCCATTGTATAAATTACAATATATCCTATAAAAACGTTAACATTGAAACACGGAATATTCGTTATTGCATGGGGTGAGATTGATAAAAATCGATTAAGAGTTATCGATCTTGAACAGTTTTGTTTTTAACCATATAAGTTTCTTTCTTCCTGAACCAGCCTACTACCATTTTAGTTATTTGATCTTTACAATCTGTATGCGATCACTAGGAAAAAGTTGACATGACGTCACTGATTGTAAGAGGATATACTGTCTAGAGAAACTGTCTAGACACGCTGTCTAGACTGTCTAGACACACTGTCTAGACTGTCTAGACACACTCTCTAGATTAGGATTGTCTAGACACATTGTCTAGACTGTCTAGATACACTGTCTAGACTGTCTATAGACATACTGTATAGACTGTTTAGACACACTGACTAGACAGACTACAGAGTCTGGGCCGACTGTCTCAATTGACTGTCCAGACACTATCTAGACAGTCAAGACATTCTAGTAATCCTTTTAATGAATAAGAACAAACGCGTCCCCACTTCCATACCTTGTTTTTATAATAAAGTTATAAAGCTATTGAGCCTGTACAACTTTATACTTTAATTACTCTTTTTAAATTACTTCGTTATTGTCTATCAATTTCTATAACTACACGTTATTTCAGACAACATGCAACACGTAGGTTTATTATATTGTTTTTTGACAGTTTTTGTTGTGTTAAATTTAGTTGATTCCCAGATCAAACGCATCTGACGGACACATCTTCGTCGTGACCACAATCCTCGTCCCCCCAATCGTTCCTGGGACAATCTTCTAGACGACTCTCATTCCCCAGACATGAGACTTCATCCAGCCAAGTCATGCAGTCACCTCCTGGGTATGTCATGTAGTCAAGCATGAGTCCTGTGGTAAAGCTGTAAAAGGAAAAAAGCATACATGACATAAATGGTTTGTGGATGAATGATCAAATAATGCCGGATATAATAACACGGTGAAGCGTTATAAATGTGAACAGACATTTTTTCTAGTATTTCATTTATTAATATGACTAGAACGTTTGTCTAGACGGTCTACAGTGTAGACAGTCCGTCTATAGAGTGCCTAGAAATTCTAAACAGTTTAGACAGTCTAGACTGACGGTCCAGACAGTCTAATCAAAATAGACAGTCTGGCTAGAATTTGTAGACTTTATAGAGAGTATATATAGAGTGTTTCGACAGTCTGTAGTCTGTCTAAATAGTCTACATTGTCTAAATAGTCAGTCTAGGCTGTTCAGACAGTTTAGAAAATCTAGACTCTATAATGTCTAGACAATCTAGACTGACTGTCTAATAAGCTTATGTCTAGACAATCTAGACTGTCTAATAAGCTTATGTCTAGACAATCTAGACTGTCTATATAACGTTAAATAAAACCAAAAATCTTATTTTTTGATATGCTCTTAGTGATGTTTCATTCACTATTAGAAAATAAAGTTTTTTTACCCGAGTTGCCTGCATGCGACAGTAGCTGACGAGCTAGTGAAGCCATCGTCACAGACTGTTCCCCACTGTGTGTCGTGAAATATCTCCAATCTTCCTTCATTTACGTTTCCATTCACTTCATTTACTAAGCGCAGCTCTCCCTCTGATAGCATAAAATACAACAATCATTGAAATCTCATAATTTTGAAAATATTATTATTTTAAAAGGCGTTTCGAACTTTTTTAACAGTAATTGATTTAAAGCCAGGAGGGTTAGGGGGAATATTATAACCCCTCCCTAACCATTGTAGGTAAAAAAATCAGAGTAGAAGGTGTCAGTTGAGATTCTAAATCATCCCCACTTCAACGATTTAGTAAAAAATAAAGAATATGAAGGCAAAAATAGTGTGATAAATGTTAAAATATAATCATCGCAATTTTAAAGAGAACTTAATTAACCCTTTTATAATTCTGGTTACGCCACTAAATAAACTTAATCACTTTTCAAAACGGGAGACTAAATATATAATAATAGATACATGAGATCAAAAATTATATTAAAAGTTTCATTTATAAAATTTCAGAATTTATAAAACGTACCCGTATCGGCAACAGCCGAAGCGACGACTCCAACAATGAACAGCACGAAAAGCATCTTACGAGTTTTATAGGATTTTGTGAAATTTATAATTTTATTCTCAAACTGTTGAATATATTTATAGTTAGTCTAAATTTAAATTATGTTAGTTAATATAATCAAATAAAATCTTATATTGAATATAGTAGAATAGTTGGATTAGTTGGTTAAATTGTTTTTCATGTGTTTAAATATTTGAATAAATTATTAAGTGAGTTAGGCCTACATAGAATTTCTAGTCCAAACAGTGCGTAGACCAATTGCACCAAAAAGGTCGATTGCCCCCCCCCCCCCCATAAATATTTTAGTGTGAACTACACATTTTGAATAAGGGTTAAAAATAGATTAAAACATCTTTAATATTATTATGAAATAGCTGCAGTCCATTCAAAAAAATGCAGCCTATATTTCAAAAAATATTGTTTATAATTTTAGATTATATATATTAAAATGTATAAATTATAAAACAATGTATATTTAAATTGCTTTGCCATTAAAATAGGCGCTAATTAGTCTTTCAAAAATGCATGTTGTAACCTGTACTTTAAGGACACAAAACATGGAGCAGTAAAGATTAAAAGATAGGTAATACCAATATATACTGTCACGTGTCTTAAGCAAATTTCTAATCAGAAACCAAATAAGCTATGTTTTGGTCAACTAATGGAAATAAATGATAACAAACTTATCAAGATCACTTAACCTACATATACATACTAGACTTAGGTTTAAGAAATAGAAATTTCAGGGCATTTCCCCCCTTCTCAAATAATTGTATTTATATTTCATATACTTTTATTCTTAAACCGTAGGCACATATATAGTGTAATTAGGCCTATCCGTATTGTCACAACAAAGAAATATGGAAGTTTATGTTGCTATATCCTATCCAAAATTTATGTTCAAAAAGGTAGTCAGATTTTTTCAGCGACCTTGCCCATTCCAATCCCCCTCTTCGATTTAGAATAAAAATTGAGCTATTGTATATACTTTCAAGCTTATCTTGAAAACAAGCTTATCAAATTATGAATTTATATATATATATTACATATACAATATAATAGGCTTAAAATTGGTGCGAAAGTAACCAAATGTAAATTTCAAATCATAGATTATATTCTAGATCTATATCTACTTGATCTAATCAAATTTATTGAGATAAGAACTTTGTCAAAAAATTACAAAGAGTTAAATATGATATGATAAAATCATTAAATCCAGAGGCCTCTATAAATATTACAATTACAAAAATACCATGTGAATATTAAACTCCATAATATAAGCCAACTATAGGCATTTATTCTTAAGAACAAGGTCGGTTTAATAAAGGTTAGAAACTATCAAAATTCAATCAATTTCCGAAACCTTCAACAAATGCTTAATTTTCAGTTATAAAGTAATGAATCTGAAACCTTAAAGTTAATCCAACTGTTATAGAAAGCAATTGTACAAGCTGACAACAAGCCTAAAACTTTACAATCTTCCCATCATATTTTATTAACCTGATGAAAACGCGTATAATGATATCCCAGATCAACTTTATTCTTATACGTCCTTGCGCACAGTTCACACCCGTAAGGTTTCTCCCCCGTGTGAGTCCTCACATGCCTCGTCAAATGCACGCTTTGTTTAAACCCCACCCCGCACACCTCACACCTAAATGGCTTCTCTCCCGTGTGAGTCCTCACATGCGCGTTTAAGGTGTTGCTGAATTTAAACGCCTTGTGACACACCTCACACCTGAAGCGTTTTTCCGAGTTGTGAATCCGAACGTGCGTCTGCAACGCTGATGGTAACGCGAAACTTTTAAAACAAACATCACACTGGTGACTTCTAACCAAAGTACCGTGTCTGATGGAATGCGTGTTAAAAGCTTTACGTGACTGAAATGATTTCAAACATACTTTACATTCGTACGGCATTATACCGGAATGAGCGGAAACTTTATGCAGCCGTACATTGGCAGTGGATGAGTAAGATTTTCCGCATATTTCGCAGGTTAACTGAGCGAGTTTTAAATGGATTCGTTTATGATTCCGCAACGTGGAAAGAGTTAGGAAACTTTTTCCGCAAACGTCGCAAATCAGCGGAGCATCTGAGAATTTATTTTCCGTTTCGTTTTGGTTGTTAGCGCCTCTGGAAATATCGTGAGTTCCGTGAGCTTTTAGGCAATGACGGAGAAGGGAAACGCGGCGGTTAAAAGTTGCACCGCAGAGAATGCAGGTTTGTGATTGGTTGGGGGCTGCGTGGTGCACTGAGACGTGCTCCTGGAGGAATGTTTTACGAATGAACGATTTTCCGCAGAGATCGCAAAGATGTGGCTTGATGGAGGAGTGCATTAGAGCGTGGCGCTCCATGTTGCCGCGTTCGGCAAAGCCACGTCCGCATATGGCACATTGGTGAGGTCTGAATGATGAAAGAAATAACAGAAAGGAGTTATTGAATGAAAATAAATATAATCTAGTTTTTATTGAACATGAATAAGTTTAATAATTGTAACATTTAAAGTTACGCATGAAATGCCAATTACAAATTTCAAATATTATATCACAAGTCAAGACAATCCAAATATTCATTATAAATATAGTTATTTAGCCGAATATTTGATCAAAATACAAATGACAAATGCTGCTGTCAAAATGCAAAAATATGATATTGTAATGCAGAAAAAATGCACCAGTTGAATATATATTCATCATCATGATATTGCTGATCATCATTCTACAATACTTACTTTTCTCCGGTGTGTGTCCTCATATGTTTAACAAGATGATAATTCTTGACAAAACACTTTGCACACTCGCTGCACTTAAACTTCCTTACTGCACACAAAGGCCCCGCGTGTCTTCTCACATGTTTTATCATATTACTCCGATACTTTGATCTAAACCCACACATCTCACATATAACCACATTCCCTTCAGTCATAAAACTAGGGAACTTTCCTTCCGGTAATTCACCTACTAGTATATTTCCCGTTAGATTTAAGTTAGAAACATCGGGTTTAATGTCGTTATTAATTTGAGAGACGCAGTTAACAGTATCGTTATCGTCAGAGGTGTAGTCAACATTTAAATGACTCACATTTTCATCTAATTCTAAATTAGAATCGATATTTAAATTATAATTAGAGTTAGAATCGATATTGCATTTAGACTCTACAGTTATATTAGAATCGATATTTAATTCTAACGTATTATCTGAATTGACAAGATTGTCATGTGATACTGAATTTATTTTCACACGTGGTATTTTTGAGTGTGAATTAGTATTTGCACTAAGACAAACATTTTTATCAATACTTTTAGCATTCCTTAAAGTTGCTGAGCGTTTTATTCCTTTATCGCAAGATTTAACTTTTTTATCGTGCACTAACTTCTGATACGTTTTACAAGTTTTCATTATCGTTCGCTTCTCAGTCAATTCTCGTAAATTCAAATTCGTTTCCGTATTCCCCGAGAGATATTTACACGGCCTACCCCGTGATCTTTTAATCGGGGAACAAATTGAAATATCGGGTTCAAAAGGTTGAATCTTGCATTCATTGTCACTCGAAATTACTCCAAGATTTGTATCATTACAATCTGGCATCACGTTTTGTCTATAGTTACAATTAATGGCAAAAACAAAAGGTTGAGACTGAGTTGTGAGATCTGCAGAACGTTCAGTTGTAGAATGATGTAGTGCATCAGTACGAAAACTCACACTGAAAAAATCAAACAAAAGAATTTAATACAATTTAAATTTTCAATGACATGAAAATTTATTTAAAACTCCAACAATTTTAAATTACCTACATAAGGAAATACAACTAAGTTGAAACAATTCGTAAAGAGTAATTATACAACATTGATAAAGCTTAGAATTAGTATATTATAAAACTAAATGATTTAAATTACAGTTAAGCTTAGCATCTACATTATCATTTGTTAAAGATATTACATATCTACAAGTCAGTACAATTTTGTGAACCATATAGGACTCTAATTCAAGATTTTTTATTTTCGATATAACCATTCTCTGTCACATGTTTCTTCCACTTCCTTTTTCTATTTCAACTCTAACAATTCTAAACATTTTGAATGAAAAAATAAAATATTAGACCTTTGAATATGGCGACGATGTTCATCCAAAAGTGACTGACAATCAAGACCTAATTTCCGAATAGCAAGTAACAGCTCAGCGAACTTCTTCTCACAAAATCCCTCGGATAAAGTCCAGCTGCCAGAATATATATATTCCAAAACTATTTCCAACTTTGCATTATCAATATCAGGCATGCAAATATAATGATTATAAGAGTTGTTCTGTATGTTTGTCTTAAAGTCTTGCTGTATGTCTTCTCGCGTATCTATCTTTATATCATTTTGTGTGTGTACATTACTGTCTGCCTCGAAGTGACTCTGCGTGTTCTTCCCTTTGTCTGTCTTAAAGTGACTCTGCGTGTTCATCCCTTTGTCTGTCTTAAAGTGACTCTGCGTGTTCGTCCCTTTGTCTGTCTTAAAGTGACGCTGCGTGGAGTCCTGAAGGGCCGCCTTAAGCACGGGGGTGGCTGCGGCCAAGATGGGACTATGGGCCGGTAGTTCCCCATCAGATGATAGCAGGAGAGTATCGCATAGGAATCCCTCCACACGATATTGTCCTAATTCAGCGGCAAGTTTCCTAAAGTACTCGCTTTTATCAACAATATTCATTATAATTTTTTATATAGAATTAATGTGAAGTACTTGTAGTTTAAATACTGCGTGGATTTATAAGATAAATAAATATCTAGTTTGCAATATAAATAAATTTAAAATAAATATAAATAAATTGGTAAACAAACAAATAAGCAAAACAAATAACAAGAGTTTTTATCAAAGAGCAAAATCATTGAAAAAATTACAGGTTATAACATTACTGTTGTAGTAATTTTAATTAAAATACGATAAAAATAATAGTATTATATTGTATAAAAGACGTCGAATTTTAGCTGCATGAGAGGCAGGGAGACTGTAATAGTGACCATTCACTGGAATAATTTTTATATAATATACTTGGTTCATTGGCTCGTACTACTTTAAGCATAAAAATGCTTTAAAATCGTAATTAGAAAGATAAATCTTAATTAATTAAATATTGAAAATGTTAATTGGCAAAAGAAAAAACTTTAACTCTAAGTTTAAAAATGTATGAGATAAAATAAACCTTCGTTTGAAATCGGAAAAAAGTTATAAACGGAGACCAAAAGGCTCTAATTCAAGCCATTTATTGTAAAATTGTTTAAAATTAATATTTCATTTAGAATTTAATTTAATTTCTCTTTTATAACTGAAAGGTAAGATGGGGGGGGGGGGGCACCTGTTTACCTTTACAATAAACCAATTAATAAACAACAGGTGTTTATTAATTACGCCACCTTTCGAATGTAAATAAACAAACAAACCAAAATATAAACAAAACAATGTCAACACTATCCGGATCAAGCTCCGCCTTCTTCCCCTCTCATGGGCGTGGCTCCATCCTAAGCCCCGCCCATTCCTCCACCCAACACGTCCGACGATCTCGCGTTCAATTCGCCGACGCGACCCAGGGGCCCTCGGGGGATCGATCGGCGGTCGAGGGGACTAAGAGCCCCTCGGCCCTGTCGAGGACCGTCGAGAAGGCCCTGGAGGACTCGCAGTACACGGGGGAAATTAATCTGAGCGGCCGGAAGTTGAAAGAGTTCCCCAGGAACGCGTGCAAGTTTGATCTCGTTGATACGATCTCTGCGGGTATAGTTTTTAAATTGTTTAAATTTAAATTTTAATTGTTTAAATTTAAATTAAATAAGAAAAATGTGAATTTGCTGAATACCAATGTGATATTTGTGTCTTTTTTAATATAGTAATGTGTAATCTTTTAATATAATATATATTAACTAGTATAAAACTAAAAATCTATATTTAAATGGTTAAGCATATACACTGTATAGCACTGTATATTCACTGTAGCTTTAATGTAATTTCTTGATTTGATTTTAAAATTTAAATAGAGAATCAAAGTTTGCTTAAGGCGAATGCGTTATTACATCTTGGATACGTTGTATCATGGGTTTTGTCGTATTTAGTTTGTGTATTTGGTATTCGTGTATTTCGCATTTGGTTGCCATATTTAGCTGCCACTAGTTTAGTTGCCGCATTAGTTGCCGCATAAATCACCACATGTTACAATTCTTGCCAGTAGATCTGGTTGCCATTGTATTTGGTTGTTTCTTCTTTTGGTTATCATAATAATTATCTTTATTTTTCACATAGTATTAATTTTATTGCATTTGCATTTAATGACTTATAACTTATCTTACTAAATATTACATGAAATAAAATCATTTAAAGTTTCCCTTTCTTTCTTCCCTCATCTTTGACCCACCCCCCTCATTGTACCCTTAACCCCTCGCCCATTCCCCCCCCCTTTTATATTTTCATTGATTCAGAAATTTAACAAAGGATGTTTTTATACTGATTATAAAGTCTTGATTATCCTAGTATCATTCAGGATCCTATTACAGATGTAATATCGGGTGCAACTCTATTGTTGTACTAGATTAAGCCCTGTGTTGTGCCAGAGTCAATTAGCATTTCTTATTCAACTAATGAGTTGAATTAAATTTGATTATATTTTGACTGGATCCTGTTAAATGTTCATCTTTCACTTAGCAGACAATAATATTTCATTATTAAATAACATTAATAAATATTTCTTTAATATATGGACTAAATTTTAATAAATAGTTAATTAGTTATAAATTATGAGTTTCAAATGCGAAAATGATGTCATTAAAATTATAAAGATTACAAATTATTATTACGACAGTGTAACTAAAGTTTTACTCTAAACTTTGAATGTTCAGACTTAATTTTCGGTAATAAATATTAACTTAGCTAAGCACGGAATTGGTAAATTCAACTTTCACACTAACGTTTATATTATTTATTGATAAATAATAATCAATCAAGTTTTATTGTATTCTGTGGTATTATTGTATATATTTTTTGTTAAGTCTATTATTACAGTATTTGCATAGTAAACTTATCTTAAATATCAATCAATTAACATAATTAATTGTCTAATACTCTAAAATCAGTAATAATTACAGCACTATTGTACAATTTCTGGGATTTGCATAGTTTTTGCAAATTATACACGAAATTTAACTAAAAAGATTTCAATTTCTATCTGTCTTATTGAGAATTTCTTAGACTATTTTTGAGATATACATATATAGTTTTGCACTGGCCTTAATTCCGAACATTTTTAGTGTTATTTGACTTTAGTTGTAACAAGATAGTCTCTTCATCTGAGATAAGCCTTTGTCTTATAGCTTGTACTAACAGGGGTGGATAGATCGTTTATAAATGGGGGAGGGGGTGGGGGGTTTCTTTATAAAAGGAAATTTAAATCTTTTTTCAGTCACATTTGCAGGTTATAATTTCACATATACAGTTTTTAGAATAAATGTAGAGAACTGTTTTATTTCTCGTGAGAATTTACTTTTTTTGGAAATCATTTTCAATTTTTTGATTTAGAAATGTTCTAAAAGTTTTTAAACAGCTAATTTTTAATCATGACTATACCGGTGGGGGGGGGATGTACTGTCAAAAATTGTACAGTCATTTTCATAAGGTCCCCTTTTATCCCCCTCCCCCACTCTCTCCCCCTGAACACTGAACTTTTTATCTTGTATATATAGATTAAGAACTATTTCTGATTAGTGCAGTTTAATAGTTGATATAAATAAAAGTGCAGCATGATAGAGTCATTATTATATGAATGATTTAATGCATAAAATATAAAACGTATGGGCTCGTGCATATGTAGAACCGATTTGGAGAATGTCTTATATAATAGAATTGAATATTTTAAAAAGGTGTGCAATTTTATCCCTTATGTAATTACCTTCTATAATAGAATTGAGAATTTTAAAAAGGTGTGCGAACAGTTTTCTCATATTTTAAAGTATTTAAGTTGATTTATTGGTCATTGCTTGAAGCTACTGCATAGATTTGACCAAAAGTTGATTGCTTTATAATTATAGATTGCTATATTGGGCATTCACTATATATAACATTCTCATATTTTAATTATAATTTATATTGTCCATGGGTTTATAAAAAGGTGTCAGCTTTAGCTCGGTGTATGTTACTATGTATTATGGTTTTAGTATTGTTTTTCTGTTTAATATGCGATATGCTTTATGTAATAGTGTCTAATATGTAATATGTTTTATGTAATAGTGTTTAACATGTAATGCTTTGTATGTAATAGTATTTAATATGTAATATGCTTGATGTAATAGTGTTCAATATGTAATATCTTTTATGCAATACTGTTTAATATGTAATATCTTTTATATAATAGTGCTTAGTATATAATATGCTTGCTGTAATAGTGTTAAATATGTAATATATTTTATGTAATAGTGTTTTATGCTGTTTTATGTCTTCAAAAGCTCTTATGAAAGCTAGTTTTGGTGTATTATAACTGTGACTAATAAACTAGTCAAGTTTGATAGTTTTTTGACCAAGTGTTTCCAAGTGATGTCAGTCTTAATCGAGTCACTTCAGAAAGGTCTTTTAGTCTAACACTTTATGTTATAGTGCAAGGGTTCAATCTTCACTTGATTTGACTTGATTTGAATATACTGCGTTATATTTATTGTACATATATTGAATATAAACAAAAATGTATAGTTTTTATGTATATTCAATATACGTAGAGAATATATACCAAATGAATGTATGACAGATAATCGCACACGGCACAATTTCATATAGGATGATATACCTGGTTAATATGTATTTACGTGATAGCATTTGTTTTTCAATATTTTTCTTCACTGTCATAAAAAACCTTGTAAATTATCTATAAATAGTGAATGTATTTATATTTTTGTGCTGATGTGACGTTAATCAATAAACAAACTTTGGTTAAATATTAGCAACTAGCTTATATAATCAAAACGTTATTTGGTTTCGTCTCAGCTGTTAATAGCGCTGCTGAATATTCAACCCTTACAGTATTTCTGTTTTAAGTATCACGATTCATCAATCTAGTCACTCGATTTTGTTATTAATTATGAAGATATAGAAATGTTAAACAACTAAATCTTATTTTTAAGTTTAACATTAATTTAACCATCATGTAATTATGCAGAACTCATAAATGTATTCAGTTATTATTGAGACATATGAAAATGTTATTTATAAATACAAACAAATGATGCATGTATTATTATTATCATATTTATATAAAAAGACGGCTTAATTAAACAATAAAGCTATATTCATATATTATATTTGTATACATATATGTGCATGTATTATATATATACTTATGTGTATATGTGCGTATAGCGAACAAAAACTGCAAAAGAAATATTATGTTTAAATGAATACCATTAACAAAAATATTGATATATATTTCTACAATTCACTAGAACAATTAAACACTATTACATCACTTAATAAAAAGGTGTCTAATTGATTGCTTTATTTATTATAGATTTTCTCGAAATCTCGAATTTATTTTGTGCTTTTTTATGATAGAACTTGTAATTGCAATATTATATTCTATTACTAATATTGTAGAAGAGTTTATTTGTGATTAATGAAGTTGATTGCTACACTGTAGGCCTTTTTTAAGTCAGTATTTTTGGTATTATTATCGTTTTTAACATTATTTTGTAAAATTTCTGTTTTTGTTGTAATTGTATAGATTTGTCAAGAAATCGTTTCACAGACTTACCGAGTGAGATATGCGAGTATCATTCACTAGAGAGATTGCATTGCTATCAGAATGTCATCAAAATGCTACCTACAGCTATCGCTCAGTTGCAAAATCTAGTCTATCTTAATATTAGGTCAGTTTTAATCTTAGTTTAAATTTAGATTAACTTTATAATCTTAGTTTGATCTTTGATTAATATTTAAATGTTCACTTATATGACATATTTATTAAACATTTAGTTATGACTCATTTAAATGACTTACTTAACTGTTATGACTCATATTTATAATCTCTTTTAACATGTTTCCTACATTCAATGATATTTAGAAATGCAACTGCCTTATGACCTAGATAAATACCATAACCTACTTAAATACCATGACCTACTTAAATGTCATGACCTAGTTAGACATAATGACCTATAGTGACCTACTTAATCATGACCTAATTAAACATAAAGACCTACTTAAAAATCAGGACCTACTTAAATATCATGACCTACTTAAACATCATGACCTAGTTTAACATCATGACCTACTTTCAGTCGTAACCAGCTGTCACTGCTGCCTACAGCTGTCTGTCAGTTAGAGCAGCTTGAAGTTCTGCTGTCTAGCAGCAATAGACTGGTATCACTGCCTGAAGAAATTAGACTGCTTCATCGTCTCATGCTACTGGTACTTTTACTAGTGTGCTTTCCTGTTTTTATTTTCTGTTTCATTATCGCGAGATTAGATATGAGTGATGATAATGATTATTATGACCATGATGATGTAAAGTTGATGTCATGTGAATGTTTTTTGTAGCCAGTGTTAATGATATCAAACAAACAGACAGATAGACAGACTGAAGTTTGTCTATCTGTCTGTCTGTCTGTCTGCTTATCTTTCTTTCTTTTTGTCTACTGTCTCTCTCTTTTCGCTCTTTTTGTCTAATGGATTTTCTGTTTGTCTGTTTCTGCCTGTTTGTCTGTCTGTTTGGTTTTCTGCCTTTCTGTCGGTTTGTTTGCCTATTTATCTGTCTATCTGTCTCTCTATATATCTGTCTGTCTTCCTCTCTCTATCTCTCTGTCTCTTTGTCTATCTGTCTGTCTGTCTCTCTGTCTATATGTCTGTCTATCGGTCTGTCTGTCTGTCTATAGGATGTAAGTAGTAATGAAATAACACAGCTGCCCACACAGCTTGGTGAACTATCTAATCTACGTACACTGAATATCAGTCACAATCATCTACTAGAGCTTCCTCTCAGTGTGTACTTTAGATACTTTTATCTATTCACTTTATATATATCCTCTGATTTCTTGTGTGCCCTTCTTCCAAGCCTATTATTTATGATGTGTTATTCTTTGATATTTCTTTCTGATGTACCATTCTTCCAAGCCTATTATTTTTAGTTTTATTCTTTTATCTTTCTGCCTATATACCCTTCTTCTAAGCCTATTTTTTTTAAATGTAAAGGCTTTTTTAAATATATACTAGATTTAAAAACGCATTTATATTTCATTTCTCTGTCAGGTCTCAGTTTGTTATCTTTGATCCGATTGGACGCGTCCTCAAATCGTCTTTCCAGTATCCCTTCTGAATTTATCCAAATTAAAACTTTAGACGATTTAAAACTGGATGGAAATCCCCTAGTCTGCCCCCCCGCACACGTTAGATTTTTATTTTTTATATGGTATAAATATTATTAATAAAAAGCTTTCTTGATTGAATGAAATCTTAAATAATAATTTCAGCGATTAAACACAAGGCTCAAAGCTAAATGTAATAAGAGACCTGGTTAAAGCTGAGTCAGTTAACAAGCAAACTGTAATATTATATATAATATAAAATATAGCATTCATTTATTTCTTAATATTTTGTGATAATTAAAATTAACAACTCTTTGATTGGTTGATAGTTTTAGAACTACTTTGTGATTGGTTGATTGTTTCAGAACTACTCTGTGATTGGTTGATTGTTTCAGATATGCAGCAAGGGATTGGTTCATATTTTTAAACACTTGCGTTATATATCCGAAAGAGAAGCGAGAAAAAAAGGTGTTTTTTCTTCTGAGAACAACATTGACCATTTACGGAATAATATTAGAAGACGATCAACCAATAATACTGCTACGTGAGTATTAATACACGGGCTGCAGCCTAATACTTTGGGCTGCAGTTATTTGGGCTGCAGCCTATATATTGCAGCCTATTTTTTGATATTTTTTATTTTTGGTATTTCTGTGATAAATAGACATTGAATAATTGTTCTTTTTGAATTTAGGGTAAGTGTTATAATTAGTTTGCTATGATATTTATTGATTAATTAATGTATTCGTGAGTTATCTATTGATTTAATCTTAATCATAGATTAATCTATGATTAATCCATGATTATTCTATGATAAATCTATGGTTATTCTAGGATAAATCTATGATTAGTCTATGATAAATCTATGATTATTCT
>JAQIXG010002469.1:0-17655 GCA_034700105.1 Oconnorella tubifera | reverse complement strand
CTTTATTTCGCTATAAAAGACAGAAAAATAAAGAAAAATAATATAAAATTAATATAAAACCAAGAAAAATGGAATAAAGAAGAGTCTAAAAAATGTGCTATGATAACATGCAATATAATAACACATTGTAGCTATAAAAAAGTAATATTAATTTGTACGAATACTTTTTGTCAAAAGTAAATGGTAGGATGTGGTATTACGTGAACAATTTCTCAGACGTAACTGGAAATTTACGCGTCTTACTAAAGGGTGCAGAAAGTTTAATGTCTTGATTATCATATCATGTTATACGAACTGAATCGCAGAAGTAGCTATCAATTTAAGCGTTTTACTAAAGGGTTCGAATCCCGGAGAAATACTGATCTATCCGGGATTCGAACCTGGACCTGTCGCGTCTAAATCCAGCGCTCTAACCACTTCTCTAACGAGCCGTGACGTTATCAAACTTAATCCATTTTTTGTAACCAGTATGTAACCAGGCCAGTTTGGGTGTCGCGGCGATATTCGGCCCCCGCAGCGAGGGGCTCGCCGGGTATATCAACTCAATGTGCACCACCCTTGAACTACCCCACATAGAAGCCAGGCTTGATTCTAAAACGGATCGTGATTGGCCGCTTTTTTCACTCAACGTTCACCCGCAAGCCAATCAAATGAGTCGTCTCTACGTCGAACTTTTGAAGCAGTTTCATTGGACGAGGTTTTGCGTGATTTACGGCGATCATACCGGTGAGTATATTAGCATTCTCTAATGGAATTTGTGTTGTTTCTAAATATAACTCGTCTATAAATAGCAGTTTTAAAATAGTTCTTTTAAATTAAGGTTAGGGCCGTTTTGGCTGGTTAATGTATTTTGGGCCGTTTTGTCGGGTTAATGTATTCGGGGCCATTTTGTTGGGTTATTATGCATTTGGGACAGTTTTGTTGGATTAATGTATTGGGACTGTATTAGGGGCCGTTTTGTCTAGTTACGTTTTCGGGGCCGTTTTAATCGGGTTAATATAATCGAGGCCGTTTTGTCGGGTTATCGTTATTGGGGCCGTTTTATCTTGTTAACATATTCGGGGCCGTTTTGTCCAGTTACTGTATACTGTACCCGTTTGATCGGGTTACCCCATTTCTAGTTTAAAGAAAGCGCGTGTGTTTAGAAAGCGCTAAGTCGAAGACATGAAATATTCAAAAGCTTTGCGTGCAGCTAAACTGATTTACTTGGTCTCCCTTGAGAATTTGATTTTTTTTAACTTGACTTTTAGGTTTTACAAAATACCTACTAAGACGGATGCGAGCGAAAATAAATGTCAAAATTTACGTCGTTTCATAAATTTATAATTATAATAAACAGTTTAAAAATCAATTCGTTAATTTATGACTAACAAGTTGATAAATTCACGTATTGAAATTATTCCGTTTTTTATTATGCAACTCATAAGATGATTACAAGAGCAAAATAAGTATAAACTTTTGTTCTAATTTTTTGTCGTTTTCAGTGGCTTAGCCAGGATTTGACAATAGGGGAGGGGGGGGGGTTTCTTTAATAGTGATAAGCTTTTTATTTTGTTTTAAGGTTAAGCTTTCTTAACTAGTTTTGTGTTAAGGTTTTTAACTACTTTTTTCACTTTTTCTTTTTTATTTTGCTCCAATTACACGCGTTTCAACTTCACTGGCATGAATTCAACGCATAAAATTCAGT
Source organism: Oconnorella tubifera (assembly GCA_034700105.1). Lineage (NCBI taxonomy): Eukaryota > Metazoa > Annelida > Clitellata > Enchytraeida > Enchytraeidae > Oconnorella > Oconnorella tubifera. The sequence goes on along the minus strand of JAQIXG010002469.1, from coordinate 15,968 downwards.
AAATCGTCACAAGGGGGGGAGGTGGCTTTTTTAACAATCACTTCTTTAGTAGGCGGGATTTGTTAAAATTGAGGCCTTGCTATATTACTTATTTAATAGGCGGGACTTGTTACAAAAATTGAGGCCTTCCTACATAAATTCTACTAACAATACAATCTACCAACGGCGAGGAATTCTATAAAAAAACCTATCTTCGTATCTAGAAAGATGGTATTCTTCACCCAGCTTCACCTGCTAGCCGTTGGTAGATTGTATTTCTAAAATTCGTCACGTAATCTCATTGGCGGCCGTTGATGTTCAAAGCGAATTTCTAGCGTCATTTATCCTACGAGAAACCCGCATGCAGTAGAATCAACAAACACGCAGACTATAAAATCATAAAAGACATAAAAATGCCAAATATATGAAAATAAGGAATTTTCATTTCTTTCTCAATCTTACAAATATTTCTCAAAGATTTGTTTTTATTTATTTATTTAAGAATTGTATTTCTTAAGTTGGACGCGAGAGATTCAGCTTCGATTCTCGTGAAAATTTGCAGTGTCGCGAAATTGCTGCACCCTTTAGTAAGAAGCTTTCATTGACAGCAATGTAGGAGACATTATTTGTATTGAAATATAGTAATTCAGACGTTAAACTTAATTTGCTGCACCCTTTAGTAAGACTCTAAAAATCTACATAAATTCTTATATTTTCCAAAAATATAAACATTAAATTAGAAAATATACTTTTCTTAAACTAGTGATTAAACTATTAAACTTATAATATATTTACTTAAACTTAATAAGCTAGTTTAATATTAAAGTTTATTAAAATGTATGAAATCAGTATTATTGTATTTTGTTTAAATCAGATTTGATGTTGTTACAAAGCATCATAAGGACCCCCCTGACATCTGGTGTTGAAATAATAGTGAGACAAGCCACGAGGTCCACTATGAGAGAAACTTTGAAAGAAATCGATAAGAAAGACATCACTAACATCATCATACATCTAAATACTGATGATACTCATTATCTACTTAAGGCTGTACGTTAAACCATTTCATTTTTTCTGTATTGATTTCACACAAGAAAAATTTGTTCTCAATTACTAAATATATTCCCTTATTTAATATTCTTCTTATTGTTTATATTGAGTATTTACATAAAAGGTTTTCCTGTCAATTAAAAACATTAATACATATTTCACTCAATCTTTTATAATTAACTATTAATTTACTATTCAATTTGACAACTATAGATATATATATATTAGACATTATAGAATTAAGTTAAAATTATGTTCATGGACTCGATAGACATTTGTCTGTGTTCGATAATTTGTTTGATTTTCTCAACCTTTATTCTTATTTATGTAAATTGTCATACTAATTTTGATATTTTGGAATATAGTTATCAACCTGTTAAAAAATTTAGTCGACAGAATGTAAAAATATAATTATTATATATAGCATAGGTAAGGGGAGGGGGGTTACGGGGTTACAATAATAGTTTTTATTTTTATTTGTGTATTGAATTTTCATATTGATTTGTATATTAATTTTTGTATTGATTTTTTATGTTGTTTTTCATCTTTTATTTTTTTATTTTTGTGTGGATTTTTAGTATTGATTTTTGTATTGATTTTCGTATTGATTTTTGTATTGATTTTTCATTGATTTTTCTATTGATTTCTAGGCATTACAAGTTGGCATGATCGATTTAAAGCACCAATACGTTATAACAAATTTAGTAAGTTTATTTCTTTACTTAATGTCACATCAGCACCAATTCTAATGTATTTCACGACAAGTTGTGAACTGCATTTACAGAATCCGCACCTCGGAATTGTCAGCGATCTGACAATGTCTGGTGTTTAAGAAGTCCAGGATAGGATACAAATCCAAGTGAAATCACACACGTTCCACCCAAGCAGTGAGGACAAACCCTAACCCTAATCCTAACCATCAACTGAGAGGAAACCATTTAGAAAGGAAATCAGTCTGAAAAAAATGAAAATTGAAGATGTCAAAAAATAAGTTGTCATATGAAAATGAAAGAAATGAATAGAAGTAGAGGAACATAATATCAGTCCAATATTATTAAGAGATTATTATATTCAATATTATTTGCTATTTTTCTTATTTGTGTTTTAAATTTATATATTAAATTTGTGTGTTAACTTTGATAGGATCTTGAGACGATAAATTTGGATGATTATTGTCACAATTCTGCCAACATCACCGGGTTCAGATTAATTGATAGAACGGATGCTCTGATACTAGACACGCTAGATCAAATGCAGTCGTACGAGAGGCACACGGGCGTTAAACTATTAAATGACAGCGGAAAATTACTAGTCAAGGTACCCCCCTGCTGCCAGATTTAATTTTTTAAATTAAACCCTCATATTTTACCCACCCCTCATATTTTATGAGGGGTGGGGAGAGAATTTTTGCTCCTGGATCAACAGGGGATATGATATCAAAGAAATATATAATGTCAAATAAAAACTTAATATAATTAAAGATTATAACAAAATTTAGTGCAATATATTATCTGTTGATTTTAATTATTTCTTGCATTCATCTCATATTTCTGGAACTATTCATTTATAAAGACTAAGAATTTATTAAGATCAATTAAGATTATTTACTTCATTTATTAACAATAAATATAATTGCATTTAATATTAGGTTGACGCTAAAACACAATATAAAAAATATATTAATATAAATACAGTTGTTTATTAAGTTGACGCTAAAAAAACTGCAAAAATATACACTAATATAAATATATAGGCCTAATTGTTTATTTGCTTGACACTAATATTATGTAGCTTATTAGGTTGACGCGGCCCTTATTTACGACGCTGTTTACATACTGGCCCACGCGTTAGAGCTGATAGAGCCTACGCAGACCAGGCTGAGACTGGTGAACCTGAGCTGTGATGCCGAGCAGGCCTGGGCCTTCGGTAGCAGCCTGTATAGCTATCTTAATTTGGTAGGTTTTTCCATTGGGGTTTTTCCATTGGGGTTGTTCCATTTTGGGTTTTCTTATTGGGGTTTTTCCATTGGGTTTTTATTGGTTTTTTTTACTTAAGGTTTTCCATTGGGGTTTTTAATTGGGTTTTTCCATTGGTCGTTTCCTTCGGGTTTTTTTCATTGGGATTTTTACATTGGGGTTTTTGAACGGTTTTTCCATTAAGATTTCTTTATTGGGGTTTTCAATTGCGTTTGCTTAGGTTTTCGTTTCGCATTTTAAATACCTTTTATGTGCATTTTAGTAAATACAACGTTACAATTCTTACAACACAATATTAATATTAATATTATCTGTAATATTATCTGTAATATTATCTGTAATATTATCATTTGATGCGAAACAGTTGATAATAAAACGTCAGATCTCTGTTAATAAAATCACGTCTTATTTTAGTTCGTTGACTTTTGCTATAATTGAATTTCTGTCGAAAATGAACAGATCTGGATATTATAATCATTTATTGGATTACTCCTAGAATTTCATTTTTTTCATTTACATGCGATAATCGAATTCTATTATATCAACACTAGGGCGAAATTTTGTGAAAAAAATAAGTAAAGGGAGTGTGGGGGATGGTAGGGGGAGGCATTAAGACTAAAAAATTTCAGATATTTATTTTTTGTTAACTTTCCATCAGCAAATAATACGAAATAAAACGCAATTCGATAAAAAAGTAATTAAATAAGAAAGTAATAATAATTAATCATTCAATTATATGCTTATTGATTGATTAATTTTAAATGATCCGCGCTTGATTATAATATGTGCGTATTAGCGCTGAAAAACTTTACAATTAATTGATTAATAGGCGTTAAATTTGTGTTCATATTTTGTCAAATTAATTGTTAATTAAATGTTCAATAAAAAAAACATAAATTTATAATTTAATAATTTTACTGTACTCAAGGTTATCAAATTCAGTACTAATCTAATTTGATAAAGTAATATATCGAGACGTAGTTTTTACTAAACATGCCTTCTACATAATTTAATTTCACTCTTGTAATTGTAGACCACTCTCAGTTTTTTTTCTTCAACAAGTCAACTTTACTCTCACTGCTAGTAATTAGTATCATTTCCGCGACTTACTCTTATTATAGAGGCTCGTCGATACGGAAACCCTCAAGATTCAGGCTTTCAGATGAAACCTTTCAAATGTCAGCTAGATTATTGCACTTTTTTGTAATTATATACACTAAATTTGGGTGAATTTACAGAGACGTTATTGGGGGGCGGAGGGACTTTTAAAAATGTGAGAATTTGATTTGTACAAGTATTTTTACGTGTATTCGATTTAATTTTAAGTATTCTGCCCAGCCCCCCCTCCCCCCATCCCCGAAGCAAATGCAAGTTGTAACAATTTTGTACCGAATTAGTAATGTATTATTTGAATAATTAATGTATTAATTAATGTATTAATTAACCAAATAATTAATGCATTAATTAATGTATTAATTAACCAAATAATTAATGCATTAATGGAGCTCAATATTAGTAAATATTGAGCTCAATTAATGTATATAATAGATCATTTTTTAGTTTATTTTAATTTTTCCGTCTAAATCAAACCCATTTTGGAAAAAGTTTATATGATGTCCTTGTAAGTGCGATCAAATGCAGGAACGACCAAATGCACTCGCGATCAAATGAACGCCGCGATCAAATGTGCGCGCGAACAAACGAACGCGCTATAACGTGTACACCTCCATCATATAAACGACGCGATCAGATGTACGCGCGACTAAATGTACGCGCGATCAAATGGTCGCGCGATCAAATGTCCATCATCTGTATCTAGCTGTCAATCTCTGATGCAATTATAATATAATGTTTGAGATTCTTGAGATTATATAATAATCCCAATAAACGCTCTCCCGAATCCAGTAACCTCACAATTTCAAATCAAACTGCCACTTCTTGTTTTTTTTATTAAGATCTGTTTGTAGAGATTGGGAGTAAACCATATTTCTAACCCTATTCTAAATTATATTTCTAAATTATTCGAATTATATTATATTTCTATTCTAAATTGTATTTTATTCTATTGCACTTAATTCTATTCATGTTGTAATTCTAACCCTAATTCAAGACTTAACTATTAATTTTCTCCTTTAAAATCCTTAATACGTATTTCATTAAATCATTTATAACTTTTAAATTTTGCTATATATTGGACATTATAAAGTTAAGTTAAAATTATGTTCATGGACTCGATAGACATTTGTCTGTGTCCTCTCATCTTTTTGATTTGTTCAACCGTTATTCTTATTTATCTAAACGCCTAGAACCATCTAAACTATTATAACTTTGATATTTTGCTATTTTGAAATAGAGGTGTCAACATGTAAAAAATGCAACTGTTATTAGAACTGAGATTGAACATTAAATTTATTATTGAATTAAATATTACAACAGGAATCATAATAGAGCAACATAGCCTACTACAACATAATACAATATACCGTACTATAGCATAATACAACATTATACAACACCATACAATAAAATACTAAATAACATACAATGTTGTATATTGCATATACCTCTTTGTATACTGTTTATACGCTGTTGTATACTTCATATACTGCTATTATATACTGTTTTGTATATTGCATATATCTCTATTGTATCCCGTATTGTATGTTGCATGTACTGCTATTATATACCGTATTGCATATTGCATATATTTCTATTGTATTGTAATAGATTGAGATGGATGGATTGACTGGACGCTATGCATTTGATTCCGGTAGAAGAAAACAAATGAAATTGGACGTACTTCAATTGAGATCAAAAGGACTTGAAAAGGTTTCTACATATTACATTTCACATTACATGGCATTACATTACAGTACATTACATTGCAGTACATTGATTAAATTGCGTTACATTGCATTACATTACATTATACATAGCATTACATTACATTGCATAACATTGCATTAAATTGCATTACATTACATTATACATAGCATAACAATACATTACATTGCATTACATTACACAACATTAATGTAGACATTATAGTTATAAGCTTCCATATATAGCTTATACATCAGCTTAAACATATAGAAACGAAAATCAAAATTACGTTTTACGATTCATTGAAACTGATTCATATTTTCATTTAAGTAGGCCTATAATTAATATTGAAAATTGTATAAATCGCATAGCTTCCCCGTCACATCAGCACATTTTGACGTAATAACACGGTGTGATCAGCGAATAATTCTGCAAGGAATTCCTATTATCAACCCCCTCCCCCCTCCTAAATCTAAAAAGGGTCTTGTGGTACTAATGGTTTACATTGAATTATTTAGCAATATATTGGTCTCTCAGTGCTACTCTGGCTGTGTGTTTGAACAATAATGGATCGTTTGCAGCTGAATTGCAAAATAACAGTTATTTTATTACTCTTTGCGAAAGAGTTCAGATGGTAATATGGGCTTTATATAAGTCAGTGGGAGGGGGGGGCTGAGGGGGATGTTCGTCCCCTGGTTTTTTTTAGAAAATCAGCTAAAAGAATAAAAAGTATATATTTTAAAAACGATCACGAAACTGATTCAATTCTGAAGAAAAAACAAATTAAACGGGAGCCAAACTACCCTTACAAGGCAAATATTGGAAATGTATAAAACAAAGTATACAGGTAATCACAATACGTGCTTTTACTTATTGTTATTATTAGGAATTCATAATAAGATATTTTTAGATAGGCAATTTAATTCAGTAAAAAAATTATTAAATAATTTATAATAAATTATATACAATATACAGAAAGTTAAAAGTTGGAACATGCATTGCAAATAAAAATGTTGACAAAAGCTCAATCAAATCTGATTTATAATAAGATTCAATGGATAAATTTTTATCTCTATTTTATGTTGAGTTTTGTAAATTATTTATTGATTTTCTTTAAAAGTAAATATATATTTCGTTAGTAGTAGTAAGCTTACTGGTTCCAGGTCGGCATTTGGAGTTCGGATGACGGATTCAACTTCACCCAAAGGTTAGATCTGGAGAAGCACGGGGTGCCTATGACTAACACTACCTTAAGGGTTGTCTCTCTGGCAGTATGTATTTTAGATTTTTATTTTAACTGGCCGTTAGTATATTAGATTTGTAACTTTTTTAGGCTGCATTGTATTTAGATTTTCAATTGTAATTAAAGTGGCAGTGAGTATTTTAGATTTTTATTTTTGTCAGAGGTTTTATACTGATTAATGAATATTTAAAAATTAATGAATTGAGGAAATTTAGATGGGGGGGGGGGGGGGGGGGGTTAGAGGGGGCATTTGCTACATTTGAATTTATTTAGCAATTTTTTAAATACAGTAGTATTTTTGATTGGAGTTGAAAGTATCATGAATTGGCCACGAAAAATTTAAAATAATTGAATCAGTTAGTTTATATAAATATGTAATAATATTGTCTTCCATAATGTTTTTATATAAATATGTAATAATATTGTCTTCCATAATAATGTTTTTATAATTATGTAATATTATTCACAATTAAACCGGTTCATATAATAACAAATAATATAAGCGATATAAAAAAATTTTGTTTTTGTCAAAACATTGTCTTTTTACAAGTCCGGGTTATAATTGCTCCGTTATCTTGTCTCAACGCAATATTGTTTTTACAAGGCCGAAATAAAATTGCACCGCAATATTATTCACTTACAAGTACGGATTAAAATTGCGTCACAATATTATCCCTTAACAAGGCCGGAATAAAATTTTGTCGCAATATTATCACGTGGTATAAAAAGGGCGGAGCCTGGGGACTCTAAACGGCGCCAAATGACGTGAAATGATCGCAATCTCGATCATTAATAAGCTTCATTAGAATCAATGCGCCGTCATATCAGGAGGGGGGTCCTTATAAAACGCTGCTGGGCTATTGAAAATGCCGACATTATGCGAACGAGATTTCTATTAATAGATACAATCGAAAAACTATTTTGTGGTTGTTTCACGTGTATGAAAGACAATATTAAATTTTTCTACAGATTTTTGTAAAAACATTGAATTCACTTAACACTAGCAAAAGCAAAAAATAGCAATATGACTGGATTAAAGTTTAATTTTGGACTGCAATTACTGTAAAATTTAATTCAAAAATTTATATTTAAATTTTAAATTAAAGTTAAATAGGCCTACCAATTAAAGTACAATTTTGCCCATGAACTTACCTTTTCAAAGAGAATCCGTATTGATGTAATGCTAAAAAGTCAGACATCAGTCTTATGAGATATTACCATTACAAGCCATTATATATGAATTTGACGAATTCAATTACTGAAAAATTACCTATAATTATAATTACAGTACAATTTTCTCATGAAATTACTTTTTCAAGGAGAACCCATACGTAATGCTAAAGAAGTCCGACACGAGCCTGGTGGGGAATGACCGGTACGAGGGATTCTGTGTGGACCTACTGAAGGAGATCGCTGAACGGGTCGGGTTCCAGTATTCATTTGAATTGGTCGATACGTACGGGTCATTGGAACGGAATGGATGGACGGGGATAGTTAGGGAACTTATCGATAAGGTAGTGGGAGTAGATTTGAGTTTGGTTTTTTTGGTTGTTTGTTGTGTGTGTGTGTTTGTGGTGTGTGATTTTGTGTTTATTTGTGCGTTTGTTTCTACTGTGATCTTTTCTTTATGTGTTTATTTATTTTATGGTGTTTTTGTTTTATTTAAATTTTCTGCTTTTGTTCTGCGTGCGTTTGTATTTTGTGTGTGTGTGCAATTTTGTTTAGTGTGCGTTTGTTTATGCGTTTGTCTGTTTCTTCTTTCACTGTTTAATCTTTTAGATATTAACAATGTCAACTTTAGACAAAAAAGTCTCTGTTTTATTTACATTATTTTATTTACATAACAATTCGGTTCACATTACTTTATCTCAACTATTGTCTTCACCTTATTTTATTTACCTTGTTATATTTATTGTTATATTTACATTATTATCTACCCCCAGCGTGCCGACCTAGCCGTCGCCTCCCTTACCATCAGCTACGCCCGCGAGCGAGTCATCGACTTCACCAAGCCCTTCATGAATCTGGGTATCAGCATCCTTTTTAAGAAACCCCACCGCGAGAGCCCAGGGCTCTTTTCCTTCCTGAACCCCTTGGCTATTGAAATCTGGGTTTATGTGATAGCCGCCTATATGGTAGTCAGCCTAATGATGTATGTTCTTGCGAGATTTAGTCCATATGAATGGTATAACCCGCATCCTTGCAACTTGGAAAATAATGTTTTGGAAAATATTTTCACTTTGTCGAATAGTTTTTGGTTCGCGGTGGGGACGCTGATGCAGCAAGGCTCTGATATTAACCCGAGGTGTGTATATGGTGTTTTAATTGTGTTTATATCGTGTTTATAGCGTGTTTATTGTGTTTATATAGTGTTTATATTGTGTTTATATTATGTTTATATTGTGTTTATTTCTTGGGCTTAGCAATGTTTTTTGTTGGAAAAAACCCACATTTAATCAGATAATTCTTTTAACTTATTTTACTAAATGTTACATTTTTTGCCTTATATCCGCCATAAATCACATTCTACCGTCTACAAACGATTAACTTTAATTTCTGTTCCGCGAGATTATTTACTGGTGGCAATTAAAACTCTCAACTTTTCCAAAAATTCGATTTCTAACGCTTATTTTCTAAATATTTGAACTGGGATTTTAAGAATTCTTTTAAATATTTTGCTTGTGGACAAAATTCCTTTCTGGGGTGTGTGGTTATGCCTTCTCTGTCCCCCTCCCCCATTTCCGGCGCCCCTGGTTTATTGATTTTAATCCATTTTTTACTGTCGAAGGTTTTTAAAGTTCTGTTGTTCAAAAATAATTTGTACAAACTGAACATGGTTTCTATGGTATTGTAGACTGTAGAGTATACATATATCTAATTAGTAGTTATATGATTTTATTTTATTGATTTTAAAATAAATTTAAAGTTGTCTTATTGTAGAGCCGTATCGACGCGTATAGTGGGCGGGATGTGGTGGTTCTTTACCTTAATAATAATATCGTCTTACACTGCCAACTTGGCGGCTTTTTTAACCGTCGAGAGAATGGTCTCACCTATAGAAAGCGCTGATGACTTGTCTAAACAAACCAAGATCAAATATGGTACAATAGAAGGTGGATCTACCATGACATTTTTCAGGGTAAGCTGAACTATTTCAGTCAGTAGCGGATGGAGAAAGAAATTTGAAAGTGGGTGACCACCCCAATCTTTTCTAGATTTTCACGACAAATACAAAAACGACATTCTTTTGGACAAATAACTCACTAGATATGTCTGATATGTTTGTTTTTAAAATATATTTTATTCTCTCTTTACTGTTGGGGAAGATTCTGTATCGCTTCTTAGTCTGTATTTTAGTTTAAAAAAATTGTAGTGAAAAATGTGTTAGTTCAGTGATAAACCCATCCTTTTTTGGAGATTTAAACTTCACTTAAATTTTTGGATAGAACCCCCTCCCCTTTCTGTGGAATTGTGATACGACACTGTAAAGGTAAAATTATTTACACAATCAGGATTCCAAGTTACCGGTCTATCAAAGGATGTGGTCGTTCATGGATCAACACATCCCATCAGTGTTTGTCAAGTCATCAGAAGAGGGTATCAACAGAACCTTACAGACTGACTACGCTTTTCTTATGGAGTCCACTATGATAGATTACAACATACAGAGATATTGCGATCTCATGCAAGTCGGTGGATTGTTGGACAGTAAAGGATATGGAATAGGAACCCCAATTGGTAAGTTTATGCTAAATTCTATTACCCAGAAAGTCTCCGGCCCCTTGGTCAATTCCTGGCTACGCGACTGGTTCAAAATACTTTCTTGTATGTTAAAACTAGAGTATTTTGAACTGGATTTCAAAACACGTATTTTGAAACCGTTAGGAGCTGAGGATTAGGGCGAGGTTTACAGCCGGATAATTGTACTAAATGAATTCTTTTTTTGGGAATACAATCGGGTTATTACAATGAATTATGTACGTTGTTTTGTCAGTTTAATATAATCAAGACCATTTTGTTAAATTACTGTAATCCGGAGCATTTTGTTGGGTTAATCTATTCAGGTCATTTTTGGAGGTAGTCTTAGGACACTGCACTTTATATTGAATCAAAATTACATTTTTACCTAAATTATTTTGTATATTCTACTTAATTACATCTTCTATTATTCACTATATAGATCAACTGCATTTCAACAAAATTCTTTCAAAATTTTCGATATTTCTCCATAAAGGTTCCCAATACAGAGACCGCATTTCAATGGAAATCCTTCAGTTGCAAGAAAATGGTCGCATTCAGGTTCTCTACAACAAATGGTGGCGCAACGCCGGCATTTGTGTCAATGACGACAAAACGGACAGTAAGGCCAATTCTCTGGGGGTAGCCAGCGTGGGGGGCATCTTCGTTGTTCTCTTCGCTGGATTGGCCCTAGCAGTGGTGGTGGCTGTGTTGGAATTTATTTGGAACGCTCGACAACATAAAAATCTTAATCGTTTAACTAGACAGGTAGATTTTAGTTTTATTACAAATTTTAATAAAATCGTTGGGAGTTCACACTTTGGGGGTGGGGGAAGAACGGAGGGGGCAGTAACTTCTTTTTGGAGCATCTCTATCTCTAATATTTTTGTATTAGATATTTAAAATAACTGTATTAATTTATATCGCTCACGATTTGAAAGTTGAAAAATTGTGGTTCAATTGTAGTTTAATTAACAACAATATAATAATATTATATAATTAAATAATTATTTGAAAAATAATTGTTCTATTGTAGTTGAATTATTACTTAATTAAAATTATTATTATTATTATAAAACTAAAATCATACAGCATTCCGTATGGAGTGAAATGATGGAAGAGCTCCGTTTCGCCGTCCGCTGCTACGGCTCCACCAAGAAGCCCCGCCTCAACCGCCGCTGCTCCCAGTGCGTTTACCACCCCTATGGCGACCCTACCTGCGCCGTCGACTACACCCCTCCTCCCTCCAACCCCGTCCAGATCCGGTCGTTCCGCCGCGTCCCCTCGAATTACACCATGTCGAGGGAGAGACCTAATTATTCCCAAGAATACAGATATTCAGACGTGATTGACAGATCGCGTGACGTGATTGACAGATCACGTGACGTTAGAGTGTCGGATAGTTTAGCCGGTAGATATAGCGATGTTGGCTGTCGTCATGGCGACGCCACGCCTCCCGGGCTGTTTCAGGCAGGTAGGTATGGCGACGTCACGGGTCGTCTTGGCGACGCCACGCCTACCGGGTTGTTTCAGGCCGGCAGGAGTAGATCAGGGGAGTTAGGGGGCGGGGATTTCAGGGAAAGAAATGGGGAGCAGATGGAGGGGTACTACTCTACGAATTCTTATTCGAGAAAATAAACTGATTAGGGCACTAATGTACAATTGTTTTGAGAGAGTTAGGAAAATAAATGTTCTTCACGGACAGGACTGAGAGGGGGGATGGTAGACACAGTTCTAATAATAATTAGGGAGGGGGTTGTAAAAAATTAAAATATTCTCAACTATCTATACCCCCCCTCCCCTCCCCACCCTCAACTACCAAATCATCGACTTAGTTTTCATATTATAAAAATCAGTTCATATTCTTGATGCATATACAATACTTTATTTGGTATAGGTTTCTTATTATGTACAATACTTTATTCGTTATAGGTTTATTATTCGTTTTTAAATAGGCACTTTCTAGACTCTAGGAGATTATGATTATAACTATGATAAAGTATAATATTATTGATTGATTTTATTTATTTATTTAATTCTAATTATATTTATAACTATTATATTTACGGAATTAATTTCTGTGTTTGATTTCTATCAAATTCTAACCCCCCCCACTCATATAAAATATCGCCACCCCATACTGCGTGCAGACTAAATAACTAATGGTCGTTTAAAAAAAGCATTTAATTGAATCATAATTTAACTTTTAATTAAAATAGAATAAAGCGAAAATACCGGAACAATTCATTAACAAATAAAAAACATGGAATATATTTATTATTATACAGGAATATTAAAGTAATATTATACGCTCCATTAAAATTACGCTGAAACTCAAAATGATAATAGTCCAATAGCTTATCGCAAAAATATATTCAGAAATATTTGAATTATATTCGAATAAAAAATGAGTTAAAATTTAACGATATGAAATATTTGAAATATTAGTGAACAAAACAGAAACAGAGCTAGCGGTAACATAATACCGTCAAGTGATATATCAAATAAATAGCAAAAAAATGATACCACAAAATATTTAGTTTAAAATAATACCGTTTAGTAATACTATAATTTGTACCGTAAAAAAATCCACATAAATCGCAAAAAAAGTATTTTTTATCCTCCAAATTCTAACTCTTCCTATAAAACACAAACATAAAGCCCCTCCCCGGCTCCGCCCCTAGAACACAAACCCCTCCCTGGCTCCGCTCCACCCCATACCCCTCCTTGGCTCCGCCCGCCTAACACAAACCCTTCCCTGTCTCCGTCCCAAACCCCTCCCTGTCCCCACCCCAAACCCCTCCCTTATCCCGCCCCCAAACACCACCCGCGCTAGAAATCCTCCTCGTACTTCACCTTAGCCAGAAACTTGATCCTCGGCGTCGTCTTGCAGTTGGGATGGGCGTCCGCCTTGAGACTGTTCAGTCCATGAGACACGTTCGGTCTCCAGAAGGACCCGGTAAAAGTGGAGAAGTGGTTGGCCGCGAATGAGATTACGTCATCTGGCTTACGTATGAGGACGAGTTGGAGGAAGTCCGCTATGATGTGCTGGACGTCCGGGTGCTCTCTTAGGTAGGCGTGATGACCAGCTTTTAGTTCTTCCTGGAGAGGAGGAAGAAGGGAATAAAGAACAAAAAGAAGAATTTGGAAAAAGTATGAAAGATCTAAGTCAAAGAGAAGAATAAATAAATAATAAAACTGAATGAATGGACAGAGAGAGAGAGAGAGAGAGAGAGTGAGTGAAAAAGAGAGAGGAAGACAGACGGACAGAGAGAGAGACAGGATACACGAATAGGCTGAAAGACAGACAGAGATGGAGATAAACAGAAAAACAAACAGAGAGAGAGAGAAACACAGACAAAGAAACTAGAGGTAGAGAGACAGAGAGACAGAAAGAAACTGACAATCAAAGAGACAGACAAACAGACAGAAAGTTACTAACAAACAGACAGGTAAAGAGTCAAAAATTAACGAAAAGACAGACAGTCTATAGACAAAGAAACAGAGAAACACAGACAAACAGATAGACAGAAGACAATCACAAACAGACAGAGAGACAGTCAAGACAAACAGACAGACAGCCAGATAGACAGACAGACAAGAGAGTCTACCATTCTATCACAAAATTTAGACTGCATCTCCATATCTTCCTCCCAGTTTAGTGGACGAATTACAACAACAGGCTTCTCTGTGCCATCATCTAATCAATCAATCAATCAAACAATCATATCAATCAATCAATTGATCAATGCATTTCATATAATACTGGAATCCAGACATTAAAGTTAACTCGCTGCACCCTTTAGTAAGACGCTTAAATTGACAGCTACGTCTGAGACAGCATTCGTATAATACGGTAATCGATGATACTAAACTTATCTTAATTTCTAGGCAATTATATTACGATTAAATAAACTTTAAATTAAATAAACAAATATAGTAAAGCAATAAAATAAATTGACCAGCAGCCTTTGAAATGAGTGCAGTCCTTATGTTCATGACAATTGGGGCACCAATTTGAAATCTTTTCACTAAATGCCTAAAAGTTGAAAATAAAGACAATTAAAATAAATAAGGGGGGGAGGGTTAAGTCATCTCCCCTTCTCGAAAATAGTTTACAGTTGGAGAGGGTCTAGCCAGCGCGGCGTGCCCCCCCCCCAAGAAAAAAATTAAATAATTTAAATGTACAAAAGATTTCTAGTTTTAATTAAAATTTCTTAAATTGAAATGAATAATTTATGAATAATAGCAAAGATATTCAATTAAATGCAATAGAAACAATAGAATTTCATATTTTGACGATAACATAAAAGCTATTATATACTTTTACATACTAAGTAAACTACTATGTGATCATATAACAGTACAGGCATGGCCCCACCCACCCGTCCAGTGTATAGTAGTTTCTCCATGAAGTGGGAGCGTCATCGCTGGAAAATATAGTTCTTTCTATTCCGGTAGTTTCTATCTCAGTCTCTTGTATCATCTCTATACTGGTTCCCATGGGGTTCTAGCAAGAATTTAACATCACATCAGCACAAAAAGGTGGATACTCACAAAGAGATTCGCTATTTAACGTCACATCAGCACAAAAAACGAAATTATACATTTGCATATATATGATAAATATAGCGCATTAAGAGACATTAAAATTAACTGTCAATTTAAGCGTCTTACTGAAGGATGCAGCTAGTTAGAGAAATAACAAGCTATCCGGTATTCGAACCTGAATCTTTCGCGTCCGAGTCCAGTTATCTAATCACTTCTCTAAGGAGCCTTATAAAAATAAAATGACATTACTTACATAAGTTACATGACACAGTTGTAAGTTAGAGTCCAATGATACGAGATGTAGTGGTTCTTGTAAAAGGTCTTTGATTATTAGTAGTCTCTCCAGAATCAAACTACTTCCTGTTGATTTGTGTTGAATATAAAATCATTCAGTTAAATTAAAATTGAATTAAAGTTAGTTAGAATTCAGTGAGAGACTCTAGGCTTGTAAAGAATATTCATTAGTAAATTCGTCGTTTTTAAATATATGTCAAAACAGTTGAGATAGATAGAAAAAGTGAGAGAGAGAGAGAGAGAGAGAGAGAAGGAAAGAGAGAGAGAGAATAAGAGAGAGAAAGAGAGAAAGAGAGAGAGAGAGAGAGAAGGAA